>JAVRKA010000503.1:0-96844 GCA_034508555.1 Venustoraphidia nigricollis
GGCATTTCAGACATAGGTGTCGATAGGCATTTCAGATATAGGTGCCGATAGGCATTTCAGATATAGTTGCCGATTGGTATTTTAAAAATAGGTGCCGATAGGCATTTTAGATATAGAAGCCGATAGGCATTTCAAATATAGGTGCCGATAGGCATTCCAGATATGGTTGCCGATAGGCATTTCAAATATAGGTGCTGATAGGCATTTCAGATGTAGTTTCCGATAGGCATTTCAAAAATAGGTGTCGATAGGCATTTCAGATATAGGTGTCGATAGGCATTTCAGGTATAGGTGTCGATAGGCATTTCAGATATAGGTGTCGATAGGCATTTCAGATATAGGTGTCGATAGGCATTTCAGATATAGGTGTCGATAGGCATTTCAGATATAGGTGTCGATAGGCATTTCAGATATAGGTGCCGATAGGCATTTCAGATATAGTTGCCGATTGGCATTTTAAAAATAGGTGCCGATAGGCATTTCAGATATAGAAGCCGATAGGCATTTCAAATATAGGTGCCGATAGGCATTCCAGATATGGTTGCCGATAGGCATTTCAAATATAGGTGCTGATAGGCATTTCAGATGTAGTTTCCGATAGGCATTTCAAAAATAGGTGTCGATAGGCATTTCAGATATAGGTGTCGATAGGCATTTCAGATATAGGTGTCGATAGGCATTTCAGATATAGGTGTCGATAGGCATTTCAGATATAGGTGTCGATAGGCATTTCAGATATAGGTGTCGATAGGCATTTCAGATATAGGTGTCGATAGGCATTTCAGATATAGGTGTCGATAGGCATTTCAGATATAGGTGCCGATAGGCATTTCAGATATAGTTGCCGATTGGCATTTTAAAAATAGGTGCCGATAGGCATTTCAGATATAGAAGCCGATGGGCATTTCAAATATAGGTGCCGATAGGCATTCCAGATATGGTTGCCGATAGGCATTTCAAATATAGGTGCTGATAGGCATTTCAGATGTAGTTTCCGATAGGCATTTCAAAAATAGGTGTCGATAGGCATTTCAGATATAGGTGTCGATAGGCATTTCAGATATAGGTGTCGATAGGCATTTCAGATATAGGTGTCGATAGGCATTTCAGATATAGGTGTCGATAGGCATTTCAGATATAGGTGTCGATAGGCATTTCAGATATAGGTGTCGATAGGCATTTCAGATATAGGTGTCGATAGGCATTTCAGATATAGGTGCCGATAGGCATTTCAGATATAGTTGCCGATTGGCATTTTAAAAATAGGTGCCGATAGGCATTTCAGATATAGAAGCCGATATGCATTTCAAATATAGGTGCCGATAGGCATTCCAGATATGGTTGCCGATAGGCATTTCAAATATAGGTGCTGATAGGCATTTCAGCTGTAGTTTCCGATAGGCATTTCAAAAATAGGTGTCGATAGGCATTTCAGATATAGGTGTCGATAGGCATTTCAGATATAGGTGTCGATAGGCATTTCAGATATAGGTGTCGATAGGCATTTCAGATATAGGTGTCGATAGGCATTTCAGATATAGGTGTCGATAGGCATTTCAGATATAGGTGCCGATAGGCATTTCAGATATAGTTGCCGATTGGCATTTTAAAAATAGGTGCCGATAGGCATTTCAGATATAGAAGCCGATAGGCATTTCAAATATAGGTGCCGATAGGCATTCCAGATATGGTTGCCGATAGGCATTTCAAATATAGGTGCTGATAGGCATTTCAGATGTAGTTTCCGATAGGCATTTCAAAAATAGGTGTCGATAGGCATTTCAGATATAGGTGTCGATAGGCATTTCAGATATAGGTGTCGATAGGCATTTCAGATATAGGTGTCGATAGGCATTTCAGATATAGGTGTCGATAGGCATTTCAGATATAGGTGTCGATAGGCATTTCAGATATAGGTGTCGATAGGCATTTCAGATATAGGTGTCGATAGGCATTTCAGATATAGGTGTCGATAGGCATTTCAGATATAGGTGCCGATAGGCATTTCAGATATAGTTGCCGATTGGTATTTTAAAAATAGGTGCCGATAGGCATTTCAGATATAGAAGCCGATAGGCATTTCAAATATAGGTGCCGATAAGCATTCCAGATATGGTTGCCGATAGGCATTTCAAATATAGGTGCTGATAGGCATTTCAGATGTAGTTTCCGATAGGCATTTCAAAAATAGGTGTCGATAGGCATTTCAGATATAGGTGTCGATAGGCATTTCAGATATAGGTGTCGATAGGCCTTTCAGATATAGGTGTCGATAGGCATTTCAGATATAGGTGTCGATAGGCATTTCAGATATAGGTGTCGATAGGCATTTCAGATATAGGTGTCGATAGGCATTTCAGATATAGGTTTCGATAGGCATTTCAGATATAGGTGCCGATAGGCATTTCAGATATAGAAGCCGATTGGCATTTCAAATATATGTGCCGATAGGCATTCCAGATATGGTTGCCGATAGGCATTTCAAATATAGGTGCTGATAGGCATTTCAGATGTAGTTTCCGATAAGCATTTCAAAAATAGGTGTCGATAGGCATTTCAGATATAGGTGTCGATAGGCATTTCAGATATAGGTGTCGATAGGCATTTCAGATATAGGTGTCGATAGGCCTTTCAGATATAGGTGTCGATAGGCATTTCAGATATAGGTGTCGATAGGCATTTCAGATATAGGTGTCGATAGGCATTTCAGATATTGGTGTCGATAGGCATTTCAGATATAGGTGCCGATAGGCATTTCAGATATAGTTGCCGATTGGCATTTTAAAAATAGGTGCCGATAGGCATTTCAGAAATAGAAGCCGATAGGCATTTCAAATATAGGTGCCGATAGGCATTCCAGATATGGTTACCGATAGGCATTAAAAATATAGGTGCTGATAGGCATTTCAGATGTAGTTTCCGATAGGCATTTCAAAAATAGGTGTCGATAGGCATTTCAGATATAGGTGTCGATAGGCATTTCAGATATAGGTGTCGATAGGCATTTCAGATATAGGTGTCGATAGGCATTTCAGATATAGGTGTCGATAGGCATTTCAGATATAGGTGTCGATAGGCATTTCAGATATAGGTGTCGATAGGCATTTCAGATATAGGTGTCGATAGGCATTTCAGATATAGGTGCCGATAGGCATTTCAGATATAGTTGCCGATTGGCATTTTAAAAATAGGTGCCGATAGGCATTTCAGATATAGAAGCCGATAGGCATTTCAAATATAGGTGCCGATAGGCATTCCAGATATGGTTGCCGATAGGCATTTCAAATATAGGTGCAGATAGGCATTTCAGATGTAGTTTCCGATAGGCATTTCAAAAATAGGTGTCGATAGGCATTTCAGATATAGGTGTCGATAGGCATTTCAGATATAGGTGTCGATAGGCATTTCAGATATAGGTGTCGATAGGCATTTCAGATATAGGTGTCGATAGGCATTTCAGATATAGGTGTCGATAGGCATTTCAGATATAGGTGCCGATAGGCATTTCAGATATAGTTGCCGATTGGCATTTTAAAAATAGGTGCCGATAGGCATTTCAGATATAGAAGCCGATAGGCTTTTCAAATATAGGTGCCGATAGGCATTCCAGATATGGTTGCCGATAGGCATTTCAAATATAGGTGCTGATAGGCATTTCAAAAATAGGTGTCGATAGGCATTTGAGATATAGGTGTCGATAGGCATTTCAGATATAGGTGTCGATAGGCATTTCAGATATAGGTGTCGATAGGCATTTCAGATATAGGTGCCGATAGGCATTTCAGATATAGTTGCCGATTGGCATTTTAAAAATAGGTGCCGATAGGCATTTCAGATATAAAAGCCGATAGGCATTTCAAATATAGGTGCCGATAGGCATTCCAGATATGGTTGCCGATAGGCATTTCAAATATAGGTGCTGATAGGCATTTTAGATGTAGTTTCCGATAGGCATTTCAAAAATAGGTGTCGATAGGCATTTCAGATATAGGTGTCGATAGGCATTTCAGATATAGGTGTCGATAGGCATTTCAGATATAGGTGTCGATAGGCATTTCAGATATAGGTGTCGATAGGCATTTCAGATATAGGTATCGATAGGCATTTCAGATATAGGTGCCGATAGGCATTTCAGATATAGTTGCCGATTGGCATTTTAAAAATAGGTGCCGATAGGCATTTCACATATAGAAGCCGATAGGCATTGCAAATATAGGTGCCGATAGGCATTCCAGATATGGTTGCCGATAGGCATTTCAAATATGGGTGCTGATAGGCATTTCAGATGTAGTTTCCGATAGGCATTTCAAAAATAGGTGTCGATAGGCATTTCAGATATAGGTGTCGATAGGCATTTCAAATATAGGTGTCGATAGGCATTTCAGATATAGGTATCGATAGGCATTTCAGATATAGGTGTCGATAGGCATTTCAGATATAGGTGTCGATAGGCATTTCAGATATAGGTGTCGATAGGCATTTCAGATATAGGTGTCGATAGGCATTTCCGATATAGGTGCCGATAGGCATTTCAGATATAGTTGCCGATTGGCATTTTAAAAATAGGTGCCCATAAGCATTTCAGATATAGAAGCCGATAGGCATTTCAAATATAGGTGCCGATAGGCATTCCAGATATGGTTGCCGATAGGCATTTCAAATATAGGTGCTGATAGGCATTTCAGATGTAGTTTCCGATAGGCATTTCAAAAATAGGTGTCGATAGGCATTTCAGATACAGGTGTCGATAGGCATTTCAGATATAGGTGTCGATAGGCATTTCAGATATAGGTGTCGATAGGCATTTCAGATATAGGTGTCGATAGGCATTTCAGATATAGGTGTCGATAGGCATTTCAGATATAGGTGTCGATAGGCATTTCAGATATAGGTGTCGATAGGCATTTCAGATATAGGTGCCGATAGGCATTTCAGATATAGTTGCCGATTGGCATTTTAAAAATAGGTGCCGATAGGCATTTCAGATATAGAAGCCGATGGGCATCTCAAATATAGGTGCCGATAGGCATTCCAGATATGGTTGCCGATAGGCATTTCAAATATAGGTGCTGATAGGCATTTCAGATGTAGTTTCCGATTGGCATTTCAAAAATAGGTGTCGATAGGCATTTCAGATATAGGTGTCGATAGGCATTTCAGATATAGGTGTCGATAGGCATTTCAGATATAGGTGTCGATAGGCATTTCAGATATAGGTGTCGATAGGCATTTCAGATATAGGTGTCGATAGGCATTTCAGATATAGGTGTCGATAGGCATTTCAGATATAGGTGTCGATAGGCATTTCAGATATAGGTGTCGATAGGCATTTCAGATATAGGTGCCGATAGGCATTTCAGATATATTTGCCGATTGGCATTTTAAAAATAGGTGTCGATAGGCATTTCAGATATAGAAGCCGATAGGCATTTCAAATATAGGTGCCGATAGGCATTCCAGATATGGTTGCCGATAGGCATTTCAAATATAGGTGCTGATAGGCATTTCAGATGTAGTTTCCGATAAGCATTTCAAAAATAGGTGTCGATAGGCATTTCAGATATAGGTGTCGATAGGCATTTCAGATATAGGTGTCGATAGGCATTTCAGATATAGGTGTCGATAGGCATTTCAGATATAGGTGTCGATAGGCATTTCAGATATAGGTGTCGATAGGCATTTCAGATATAGGTGTCGATAGGCATTTCAGATATAGGTGCCGATAGGCATTTCAGATATAGTTGCCGATTGGCATTTTAAAAATAGGTGCCGATAGGCATTTCAGATATAGAAGCCGATAGGCATTTCAAATATAGGTGCCGATAGGCATTCCAGATATGGTTGCCGATAGGCATTTCAAATATAGGTGCTGATAGGCATTTCAGATGTAGTTTCCGATAGGCATTTCAAAAATAGGTGTCGATAGGCATTTCAGATATAGGTGTCGATAGGCATTTCAGATATAGGTGTCGATAGGCATTTCAGATATAGGTGTCGATAGGCATTTCAGATATAGGTGTCGATAGGCATTTCAGATATAGGTGTCGATAGGCATTTCAGATATAGGTGTCGATAGGCATTTCAGATATAGGTGTCGATAGGCATTTCAGATATAGGTGCCGATAGGCATTTCAGATATAGTTGCCGATTGGTATTTTAAAAAATAGGTGCCGATAGGCATTTCAGATATAGAAGCCGATAGGCATTTCAAATATAGGTGCCGATAGGCATTCTAGATATGGTTGCCGATAGGCATTTCAGATATAGTTGCCGATTGGCATCTTTAAAATAGGTGCCGGTAGGCATTTCAGATATAGAAGCCGATAGGCATTTCAAATGTAGATGCCGATAGGCATTCCAGATATGGTTGCCGATAGGCATTTCAAATATAGGTGCTGATAGGCATTTCAGATATAGGTGTCGATAGGCATTTCAGATATAGGTGTCGATAGGCTTTTCAGATATAGGTGTCGATAGGCATTTCAGATATAGGTGTCGATAGGCATTTCAGATATAGGTGTCGATAGGCATTTCAGATATAGGTGTCGATAGGCATTTCAGATATAAGTGTCGATAGGCATTTCAGATATAGGTGTCGATAGGCATTTCAGATATAGGTGTCGATAGGCATTTCAGATATAGGTGCCGATAGGCATTTCAGATATAGTTGCCGATTGGTATTTTAAAAATAGGTGCCGATAGGCATTTCAGATATAGAAGTCGATAGGCATTTCAAATATAGGTGCCGATAGGCATTCCAGATATGGTTGCCGATAGGCATTTCAAATATAGGTGCTGATAGGCATTTCAGATGTAGTTTCCGATAGGCATTTCAAAAATAGGTGTCGATAGGCATTTCAGATATAGGTGTCGATAGGCATTTCAGATATAGGTGTCGATAGGCATTTCAGATATAGGTGTCGATAGGCATTTCAGATATAGGTGTCGATAAGCATTTCAGATATTGGTGTCGATAGGCATTTCAGATATAGGTGTCGATAGGCATTTTAGATATAGGTGCCGATAGGCATTTCAGATATAGTTGCCGATTGGCATTTTAAAAATAGGTGCCGATAGGCATTTCAGATATAGAAGCCGATAGGCATTTCAAATATAGGTGCCGATAGGCATTCCAGATATGGTTGCCGATAGGCATTTCAAATATAGGTGCTGATAGGCATTTCAGATGTAGTTTCCGATAGGCATTTCAAAAATAGGTGTCGATAGGCATTTCAGATATAGGTGTCGATAGGCATTTCAGATATAGGTGTCGATAGGCATTTCAGATATAGGTGTCGATATGCATTTCAGATATAGGTGTCGATAGGCATTTCAGATATAGGTGTCGATAGGCATTTCAGATATAGGTGTCGATAGGCATTTCAGATATAGGTGTCGATAGGCATTTCAGATATAGGTGTCGATAGGCATTTCAGATATAGGTGCCGATAGGCATTTCAGATATATTTGCCGATTGGCATTTTAAAAATAGGTGTCGATAGGCATTTCAGATATAGAAGCCGATAGGCATTTCAAATATAGGTGCCGATAGGCATTCCAGATATGGTTGCCGATAGGCATTTCAAATATAGGTGCTGATAGGCATTTCAGATGTAGTTTCCGATAGGCATTTCAAAAATAGGTGTCGATAGGCATTTCAGATATAGGTGTCGATAGGCATTTCAGATATAGGTGTCGATAGGCATTTCAGATATAGGTGTCGATATGCATTTCAGATATAGGTGTCGATAGGCATTTCAGATATAGGTGTCGATAGGCATTTCAGATATAGGTGTCGATAGGCATTTCAGATATAGGTGTCGATAGGCATTTCAGATATAGGTGTCGATAGGCATTTCAGATATAGGTGTCGATAGGCATTTCAGATATAGGTGCCGATAGGCATTTCAGATATAGTTGCCGATTGGCATTTTAAAAATAGGTGCCGATAGGCATTTCAGATATAGAAGCCGATAGGCATTTCAAATATAGGTGCCGATAGGCATTCCAGATATGGTTGCCGATAGGCATTTCAAATATAGGTGCTGATAGGCATTTCAGATGTAGTTTCCGATAGGCATTTCAAAAATAGGTGTCGATAGGCATTTCAGATATAGGTGTCGATAGGCATTTCAGATATAGGTGTCGATAGGCATTTCAGATATAGGTGTCGATAGGCATTTCAGATATAGGTGTCGATAGGCATTTCAGATATAGGTGTCGATAGGCATTTCAGATATAGGTGTCGATAGGCATTTCAGATATAGGTGTCGATAGGCATTTCAGATATAGGTGCCGATAGGCATTTCAGATATAGTTGCCGATTGGTATTTTAAAAAATAGGTGCCGATAGGCATTTCAGATATAGAAGCCGATAGGCATTTCAAATATAGGTGCCGATAGGCATTCTAGATATGGTTGCCGATAGGCATTTCAGATATAGTTGCCGATTGGCATCTTTAAAATAGGTGCCGGTAGGCATTTCAGATATAGAAGCCGATAGGCATTTCAAATGTAGATGCCGATAGGCATTCCAGATATGGTTGCCGATAGGCATTTCAAATATAGGTGCTGATAGGCATTTCAGATATAGGTGTCGATAGGCATTTCAGATATAGGTGTCGATAGGCTTTTCAGATATATGTGTCGATAGGCATTTCAGATATAGGTGTCGATAGGCATTTCAGATATAGGTGTCGATAGGCATTTCAGATATAGGTGTCGATAGGCATTTCAGATATAGGTGTCGATAGGCATTTCAGATATAGGTGTCGATAGGCATTTCAGATATAGGTGTCGATAGGCATTTCAGATATAGGTGCCGATAGGCATTTCAGATATAGTTGCCGATTGGTATTTTAAAAATAGGTGCCGATAGGCATTTCAGATATAGAAGTCGATAGGCATTTCAAATATAGGTGCCGATAGGCATTCCAGATATGGTTGCCGATAGGCATTTCAAATATAGGTGCTGATAGGCATTTCAGATGTAGTTTCCGATAGGCATTTCAAAAATAGGTGTCGATAGGCATTTCAGATATAGGTGTCGATAGGCATTTCAGATATAGGTGTCGATAGGCATTTCAGATATAGGTGTCGATAGGCATTTCAGATATAGGTGTCGATAGGCATTTCAGATATAGGTGTCGATAGGCATTTCAGATATAGGTGTCGATAGGCATTTTAGATATAGGTGCCGATAGGCATTTCAGATATAGTTGCCGATTGGCATTTTAAAAATAGGTGCCGATAGGCATTTCAGATATAGAAGCCGATAGGCATTTCAAATATAGGTGCCGATAGGCATTCCAGATATGGTTGCCGATAGGCATTTCAAATATAGGTGCTGATAGGCATTTCAGATGTAGTTTCCGATAGGCATTTCAAAAATAGGTGTCGATAGGCATTTCAGATATAGGTGTCGATAGGCATTTCAGATATAGGTGTCGATAGGCATTTCAGATATAGGTGTCGATATGCATTTCAGATATAGGTGTCGATAGGCATTTCAGATATAGGTGTCGATAGGCATTTCAGATATAGGTGTCGATAGGCATTTCAGATATAGGTGTCGATAGGCATTTCAGATATAGGTGTCGATAGGCATTTCAGATATAGGTGCCGATAGGCATTTCAGATATATTTGCCGATTGGCATTTTAAAAATAGGTGTCGATAGGCATTTCAGATATAGAAGCCGATAGGCATTTCAAATATAGGTGCCGATAGGCATTCCAGATATGGTTGCCGATAGGCATTTCAAAAATAGGTGCTGATAGGCATTTCAGATGTAGTTTCCGATAAGCATTTCAAAAATAGGTGTCGATAGGCATTTCAGATATAGGTGTCGATAGGCATTTCAGATATAGGTGTCGATAGGCATTTCAGATATAGGTGTCGATAGGCATTCCGGATATGGCTGCCGATAGGAATTTCAAATATAGGTGCTGATGGGCATTTTAGATGTAGTTTCCGATAGGCATTTCAAAAATAGGTGCCGATAGGCATTTAAGATATAGGTGCCGATAGGCATTTCAGATATAGAAGCCGATAGGCATTTCAAATATAGGTGCCGATAGGCATTCCAGATATGGTTGCCGATAGGCATTTCAAATATAGGTGCTGATAGGCATTTCAGATGTAGTTTCGAATAGGCATTTCAAAAATAGGTGCCGATAGGCATTTCAGATATAGGTGCCGATAGGCATTTCAGATATAGTTGCCGATTGGCATCTTTAAAATAGGTGCCGGTAGGCATTTCAGATATAGAAGCCGATAGGCATTTCAAATGTAGATGCCGATAGGCATTCCAGATATGATTGCCGATAGGCATTTCAAATATAAGTGCTGAAAGGCATTTCAGATGTAGTTTCCGATAGGCATTTCAAAAATTGGTGCCGATAGGCACTTCAGATATAGGTGCCGATAGGCATTTCAGATATAGTTGCCGATTGGCACTTTAAAAATAGGTGCCGATAGGCATTTCAGATATAGAAGCCGATAGGTATTTCAAATATAGGTGTCGATAGGCATTTCAGATATGGTTGCCGATAGGCATTTCAAATATTGGTGCTGATAGGCATTTCAGATGTAGTTTCCGATAGGCATTTCAAAAATAGGTGCCGATAGGCATTTCAGATATAGTTGCCGATTTGGCATTTTTAAAATAGGTGCCGATAGGCATTTCAGATATAGAAGCCGATAGGCATTTCAAATATAGGTGCCGTTAGGCATTCCAGATATGGTTGCTGATAGGCATTTCAAATATAGGTGCTGATTGGCGTTTCAGATGTAGTTTCCGATAGGCATTTCTAAAATTGGTGCCGATAGGCATTTCAGATATAGGTGCCGATAGGCATTTCAGATATAGTTGCCGATTGGCATTTTAAAAATAGGTGTCGATAGGCATTTCAGATATAGAAGCCGATAGGCATTTCAAATATAGGTGTCGATAGGCACTTCAGATATGTTTGCCGATAGGCATTTCAAATATAGGTGCTGATAGGCATTTCAGATGTAGTTTCCAATAGGCATTTCAAAAATAGGTGCCGATAGGCATTTCAGATATAGGTGCCGATAGGCATTTCAGATATAGTTGCCGATTGGCATTTTAAAAATAGGTGCCGATAGGCATTTTAGATGTTGTTTCCGATAGGCATTTCAAAAATAGGTGCCGATAGGCATTTCAGATATAGGTGCCGATAGGCATATCAGATATAGTTGCCGATAGGCATTTAAAATATAGGTGCCGATAGGCATTTCAAATATAGGTGTCGATAGGCATTTCACATATAAATGCCGAAAGGCATTTCAGATATAGTTGCCGATAGGCATTTCTGATGTGGTTGCCGATAGGCATTTCAAATATAGGTGCTGATAGTCATTTCAGATGTAGTTTTCGATAGGCATTTCAAAAATTGATGCCGATAGGCATTTCAGATATAGGTGCCGATATGCATTTCAGATATAGTTACCGATTGGCATTTTAAAAATAGGTGCCGATAGGCATTTCAGATATAGAAGCCGATAGGTATTTCAAATATAGGTGTCGATAGGCATTTCAGATATGGTTGACGATAGGCATTTCAAATATAGGTGCCGATAGGCATTTCAGATATAGGTGCCGATAGGCATTTCAGATATAGTTGCCGATTGGCATTTTAAAAATAGGTGCTGATAGGCATTTCAGATATAGAAGCCGATAGGTATTTCAAATATAGGTGTCGATAGGCATTTCAGATATGGTTGCCGATAGGCATTTCAAATATAGGTGCTGATAGGCATTTCAGATGTAGTTTCCGATAGGCAAATGAAAAAATAGGTGCCGATAGGCATTTCAGATATAGGTGCCGATAGGCATTTCAGATATAGTTGCCGATTATCATTTTAAAAATAGGTGCCGATAGGCATTTCAGATATAGAAGCCGATAGGCATTTCAAATATAGGTGCCGATAGGCATTCAAGATATGGTTGCCGATAGGCATTTCAAATATAGGTGCTGATAGGCATTTCAGATGTAGTTTCCGATTGGCATTTCAAAAATAGGTGTCGATAGGCATTTCAGATATAGGTGCCGATAGGCATTTCAGATATAGTTGCCGATTGGCATTTTAAAAATAGGTGCCGATAGGCATTTCAGATATAGAAGCCGATAGGCATTTCAAATATAGGTGCCGATAGGCATTCCAGATATGGTTGCCGATAGGCATTTCAAATATAGGTGCTGATAGGCATTTCAGATGTAGTTTCCGATAGGCATTTCAAAAAGAGGTGCCGATAGGCATTTCAGATATAGGTGCCGATAGGCATTTCAGACATGGTTGCCGATTGGCATTTTAAAAATAGGTGCCGATAGGCATTTCAGAAATAGAAGCCGATAGGCATTTCAAATATAGGTGCCGATAGGCATTCCAGATATGATTGCCGATAGGCATTTCAAATATAGGTGCTGATAGGCATTTCAGATGTAGTTTCCGATAGGCATTTCAAAAATAGGTGCCGATAGGCATTTCAGATATAGGTGCTGATAGGCATTTCAGATATAGTTGCCGATTGGCATTTTAAAAATAGGTGCCGATAGGCATTTCAGATATAGAAGCCGATAGGCATTTTAAATATAGGTGCCGATAGGCATTCCAGATATGGTTGCCGATAGGCATTTCAAATATAGGTGCTGTTAGGCATTTCAGATGTAGTTTCCGATAGGCATTTAAAAAATTGGTGCCGATAGGCATTTCAGATATAGGTGCCGTTAGGCATATCAAATATAGTTGCCGATAGGCATTTAAAATATAGGTGCCAATAGGCATTTCAAATATAGGTGTCGATAGGCATTTCAGATATAAATGCCGAAAGGCATTTCAGATATAGTTGCCGATTGGCATTTTAAAAATAGGTGCCGATAGGCATTTCAGATATAGAAGCCGATAGGCATTTCAAATATAGGTGCCGATAGGCATTCCATTTATGGTTGCCGATAGGCATTTCAAATATAGGTGATGATAGGCATTTCAGATGTATTTTCCGATAGGCATTTCAAAAATAGGTGTCGATAGGCATTTCAGATATAGGTGCCGATAGGCATTTCAGATATAGGTGCCGATAGGCATTTCAGATATAGTTGCCGATTGGCATTTTAAAAATAGGTGCCGATAGGCATTTCAGATATAGAAGCCGATAGGTATTTCAAATATAGGTGTCGATAGGCATTTCAGATATAGTTGCCGATAGGCATTTCAAATATAGGTGCTGATAGGCATTTCAAATGTAGTTTCCGATAGGCATTTCAAAAATAGGTGCCGATAGGCATTTCAGATATAGGTGCCGATAGGCATTTCAGATATAGTTGCCGATTGGCATTTTAAAAATAGGTGCCGTTAGGCATTTCAGATATAGAAGCCGATAGGCATTTCAAATATAGGTGCCGATAGGCATTCCAGATATGGTTGCCGATAGGCATTTCAAATATAGGTGCTGATAAGCATTTCAGATGTAGTTTACGATAGGCATTTCAAAAATAGGTGCCGATAGGCATTTCAGATATAGGTGCCGATAGGCATTTCAGATATAGTTGCCAATTGGCATTTTAAAAATAGGTGCCGATAGGCATTTCAGATATAGAAGCCGATAGGCATTTCAAATATAGGTGCCGATAGGCATTCCAGATATGGTTGCCGATAGGCATTTCAAATATAGGTGCTTATAGGCATTTAAGATGTAGTTTCCGATAGGCATTTCAAAAATTGATGCCGATAGGCATTTCAGATATAGGTGCCGATAGGCATTTCAGATATAGTTGCCGATTGGCATTTTAAAACAGGTGCCGATAGGCATTTCAGATATAGAGGCCGATAGGTATTTCAAATATAGGTGTCGATAGGCATTATAGATACGGTTGCCGATAGGCATTTCAAATATAGGAGCAGATAGGCATTTCAGATGTAGTTTCCGAAAGGCATTTCAAAAATAGGTGCCGATAAACATTTCAGATATAGGTGCCGATAGGCATTTCTGATATAGTTGCCGATTGCAATTTTAAAAATAGGTGCCGATAGGCATTTCAGATATAGAAGCCGATAGGCATTTTAAATATAGGTGCCGATAGGCATTCCAGATATGGTTGCCGATAGGCATTTCAAATATAAGTGCTGATAGGCATTTCAGATGTAGTTTCCGATAGGCATTTCAAAAATAGGTACCGATAGGCATTTCAGATATAGGTGCCGATAGTCATTTCAGATATAGTTGCCAATTGGCATTTTAAAAATAGGTGTCGATAGGCATTTCAGATATAGAAGCCGATAGGCATTTCAAATATAGGTGCCGATAGGCATTTCAAATATAGGTGCTGATAGGCATTTTAGATGTAGTTTCCGATAGGCATTTCAAAAATTGATGCCGATAGGCATTTAAGATATAGGTGCCGATAGGCATTTCAGATATAGTTGCCGATTGGCATTTTAAAAATAGGTGCCGATAGGCATTTCAGATATAGAAGCCGATAGGTATTTCAAATATAGGTGTCGATAGGCATTTCAGATATGGTTGCCGATAGGCATTTCAAATATAGGTGCTGATAGGCATTTCAGATGTAGTTTCCGATAGGCAAATGAAAAAATAGGTGCCGATAGGCATTTCAGATATAGGTGCCGATTGGCATTTCAGATATAGGTGCCGATAGGCATTTCAGATATAGTTGCCGATTGGCATTTTAAAAATAGGTGCCGATAGGCATTTCAGATATAGAAGCCGATAGGCATTTCAAATATAGGTGCTGATAGGCATTCCAGATATGGTTGCCGATAAGCATTTCAAATATAGGTGCTGATAGGCATTTCAGATGTAGTTTCCGATAGGCATTTCAAAAATAGGTGTCGATAGGCATTTCAGATATAGGTGTCGATAGGCATTTCAGATATAGGTGTCGATAGGCATTTCAGATATAGGTGTCGATAGGCATTTCAGATATAGGTGTCGATAGGAATTTCAGATATAGGTGTCGATAGGCATTTCAGAAATAGGTGTCGATAGGCATTTCAGATATAGGTGCCGATAGGCATTTCAGATATAGTTGCCGATTGGCATTTTAAAAATAGGTGCCGATAGGCATTTCAGATATAGAAGCCGATAGGCATTTCAAATATAGGTGCCGATAGGCATTCCAGATATGGTTGCCGATCGGCATTTCAAATATAGGTGCTGATAGGCATTTCAGATGTAGTTTCCGATAGGCATTTCAAAAATAGGTGTCGATAGGCATTTCAGATATAGGTGTCGATAGGCATTTCAGATATAGGTGTCGATAGGCATTTCAGATATAGGTGTCGATAGGCATTTCAGATATAGGTGTCGATAGGCATTTCAGATATAGGTGGCGATAGGCATTTCAGATATAGGTGTCGATAGGCATTTCAGATATAGGTGTCGATAGGCATTTCAGATATAGGTGTCGATAGGCATTTCAGATATAGGTGCCGATAGGCATTTCAGATATAGTTGCCGATTGGTATTTTAAAAATAGGTGCCGATAGGCATTTCAGATATAGAAGCCGATAGGCATTTCAAATATAGGTGCCGATAGGCATTCCAGATATGGTTGCCGATAGGCATTTCAAATATAGGTGCTGATAGGCATTTCAGATGTAGTTTCCGATAGGCATTTCAAAAATAGGTGTCGATAGGCATTTCAGATATATGTGTCGATAGGCTATTCAGATATACGTGTCGATAGGCATTTCAGATATAGGTGTCGATAGGCATTTCAGATATAGGTGTCGATAGGAATTTCAGATATAGGTGTCGATAGGCATTTCAGATATAGGTGTCGATAGGCATTTCAGATATAGGTGCCGATAGGCATTTCAGATATAGTTGCCGATTGGCATTTTAAAAATAGGTGCCGATAGGCATTTCAGATATAGAAGCCGATAGGCATTTCAAATATAGGTGCCGATAGGCATTCCAGATATGGTTGCCGATAGGCATTTCAAATATAGGTGCTGATAGGCATTTTTTATGTAGTTTCCGATAGGCATTTCAAAAATAGGTGTCGATAGGCATTTCAGATATAGGTGTCGATAGGCATTTCAGATATAGGTGTCGATAGGCATTTCAGATATAGGTGTCGATAGGCATTTCAGATATAGGTGTCGATAGGCATTTCAGATATAGGTGTCGATAGGCATTTCAGATATAGGTGTCGATAGGCATTTCAGATATAGGTGTCGATAGGCATTAAAGATATAGGTGCCGATAGGCATTTCAGATATAGTTGCCGATTGGCATTTTAAAAATAGGTGCCGATAGGCATTTCAGATATAGAAGCCGATAGGCATTTCAAATATAGGTGCCGATAGGCATTCCAGATATGGTTGCCGATAGGCATTTCAAATATAGGTGCTGATAGGCATTTCAGATGTAGTTTCCGATAGGCATTTCAAAAATAGGTGTCGATAGGCATTTCAGATATAGGTGTCGATAGGCATTTCAGATATAGGTGTCGATAGGCATTTCAGATATAGGTGTCGATAGGCATTTCAGATATAGGTGTCGATAGGCATTCCGGATACGGTTGCCGATAGGCATTTCAAATATAGGAGCAGATAGGCATTTCAGATGTAGTTTCCGAAAGGCATTTCAAAAATAGGTGCCGATAAACATTTCAGATATAGGTGCCGATAGGCATTTCTGATATAGTTGCCGATTGCAATTTTAAAAATAGGTGCCGATAGGCATTTCAGATATAGAAGCCGATAGGCATTTTAAATATAGGTGCCGATAGGCATTCCAGATATGGTTGCCGATAGGCATTTCAAATATAAGTGCTGATAGGCATTTCAGATGTAGTTTCCGATAGGCATTTCAAAAATAGGTACCGATAGGCATTTCAGATATAGGTGCCGATAGTCATTTCAGATATAGTTGCCAATTGGCATTTTAAAAATAGGTGTCGATAGGCATTTCAGATATAGAAGCCGATAGGCATTTCAAATATACGTGCCGATAGGCATTTCAAATATAGGTGCTGATAGGCATTTTAGATGTAGTTTCCGATAGGCATTTCAAAAATTGATGCCGATAGGCATTTAAGATATAGGTGCCGATAGGCATTTCAGATATAGTTGCCGATTGGCATTTTAAAAATAGGTGCCGATAGGCATTTCAGATATAGAAGCCGATAGGTATTTCAAATATAGGTGTCGATAGGCATTTCAGATATGGTTGCCGATAGGCATTTCAAATATAGGTGCTGATAGGCATTTCAGATGTAGTTTCCGATAGGCAAATGAAAAAATAGGTGCCGATAGGCATTTCAGATATAGGTGCCGATTGGCATTTCAGATATAGGTGCCGATAGGCATTTCAGATATAGTTGCCGATTGGCATTTTAAAAATAGGTGCCGATAGGCATTTCAGATATAGAAGCCGATAGGCATTTCAAATATAGGTGCCGATAGGCATTCCAGATATGGTTGCCGATAGGCATTTCAAATATAGGTGCTGATAGGCATTTCAGATGTAGTTTCCGATAGGCATTTCAAAAATAGGTGTCGATAGGCATTTCAGATATAGGTGTCGATAGGCATTTCAGATATAGGTGTCGATAGGCATTTCAGATATAGGTGTCGATAGACATTTCAGATATAGGTGTCGATAGGCATTCCGGATATGGCTGCCGATAGGAATTTCAAATATAGGTGCTGATAGGCATTTTAGATGTAGTTTCCGATAGGCATTTCAAAAATAGGTGCCGATAGGCATTTCAGATATAGGTGCCGATAGGCATTTCAGATATAGTTGCCGATTGGCATCTTTAAAATAGGTGCCGGTAGGCATTTCAGATATAGAAGCCGATAGGCATTTCAAATGTAGATGCCGATAGGCATTCCAGATATGATTGCCGATAGGCATTTCAAATATAAGTGCTGAAAGGCATTTCAGATGTAGTTTCCGATAGGCATTTCAAAAATTGGTGCCGATAGGCACTTCAGATATAGGTGCCGATAGGCATTTCAGATATAGTTGCCGATTGGCACTTTAAAAATACGTGCCGATAGGCATTTCAGATATAGAAGAAGATAGGTATTTCAAATATAGGTGTCGATAGGCATTTCAGATATGGTTGCCGATAGGCATTTCAAATATTGGTGCTGATAGGCATTTCAGATGTAGTTTCCGATAGGCATTTCAAAAATAGGTGCCGATAGGCATTTCAGATATAGTTGCCGATTTGGCATTTTTAAAATAGGTGCCGATAGGCATTTCAGATATAGAAGCCGATAGGCATTTCAAATATAGGTGCCGATAGGCATTCCAGATATGGTTGCTGATAGGCATTTCAAATATATGTGCTGATTGGCGTTTCAGATGTAGTTTCCGATAGGCATTTCTAAAATTGGTGCCGATAGGCATTTCAGATATAGGTGCCGATAGGCATTTCAGATATAGTTGCCGATTGGCATTTTAAAAATAGGTGTCGATAGGCATTTCAGATATAGAAGCCGATAGGCATTTCAAATATAGGTGTCGATAGGCACTTCAGATATGTTTGCCGATAGGCATTTCAAATATAGGTGCTGATAGGCATTTCAGATGTAGTTTCCAATAGGCATTTCAAAAATAGGTGCCGATAGGCATTTCAGATATAGGTGCCGATAGGCATTTCAGATATAGTTGCCGATTGGCATTTTAAAAATAGGTGCCGATAGGCATTTTAGATGTTGTTTCCGATAGGCATTTCAAAAATTGGTGCCGATAGGCATTTCAGATATAGGTGCCGATAGGCATATCAGATATAGTTGCCGATAGGCATTTAAAATATAGGTGCCGATAGGCATTTCAAATATAGGTGTCGATAGGCATTTCACATATAAATGCCGAAAGGCATTTCAGATATAGTTGCCGATAGGCATTTCTGATGTGGTTGCCGATAGGCATTTCAAATATAGGTGCTGATAGTCATTTCAGATGTAGTTTTCGATAGGCATTTCAAAAATTGATGCCGATAGGCATTTCAGATATAGGTGCCGATATGCATTTCAGATATAGTTACCGATTGGCATTTTAAAAATAGGTGCCGATAGGCATTTCAGATATAGAAGCCGATAGGTATTTCAAATATAGGTGTCGATAGGCATTTCAGATATGGTTGACGATAGGCATTTCAAATATAGGTGCCGATAGGCATTTCAGATATAGGTGCCGATAGGCATTTCAGATATAGTTGCCGATTGGCATTTTAAAAATAGGTGCTGATAGGCATTTCAGATATAGAAGCCGATAGGTATTTCAAATATAGGTGTCGATAGGCATTTCAGATATGGTTGCCGATAGGCATTTCAAATATAGGTGTCGATAGGCACTTCAAATATGTTTGCCGATAGGCATTTCAAATATAGGTGCTGATAGGCATTTCAGATGTAGTTTCCAATAGGCATTTCAAAAATAGGTGCCGATAGGCATTTCAGATATAGGTGCCGATAGGCATTTCAGATATAGTTGCCGATTGGCATTTTAAAAATAGGTGCCGATAGGCATTTTAGATGTTGTTTCCGATAGGCATTTCAAAAATAGGTGCCGATAGGCATTTCAGATATAGGTGCCGATAGGCATATCAGATATAGTTGCCGATAGGCATTTAAAATATAGGTGCCGATAGGCATTTCAAATATAGGTGTCGATAGGCATTTCACATATAAATGTCGAAAGGCATTTCAGATATAGTTGCCGATAGGCATTTCTGATGTGGTTGCCGATAGGCATTTCAAATATAGGTGCTGATAGTCATTTCAGATGTAGTTTTCGATAGGCATTTCAAAAATTGATGCCGATAGGCATTTCAGATATAGGTGCCGATATGCATTTCAGATATAGTTACCGATTGGCATTTTAAAAATAGGTGCCGATAGGCATTTCAGATATAGAAGCCGATAGGTATTTCAAATATAGGTGTCGATAGGCATTTCAGATATGGTTGACGATAGGCATTTCAAATATAGGTGCCGATAGGCATTTCAGATATAGGTGCCGATAGGCATTTCAGATATAGTTGCCGATTGGCATTTTAAAAATAGGTGCTGATAGGCATTTCAGATATAGAAGCCAATAGGTATTTCAAATATAGGTGTCGATAGGCATTTCAGATATGGTTGCCGATAGGCATTTCAAATATAGGTGCTGATAGGCATTTCAGATGTAGTTTCCGATAGGCAAATGAAAAAATAGGTGCCGATAGGCATTTCAGATATAGGTGCCGATAGGCATTTCAGATATAGTTGCCGATTATCATTTTAAAAATAGGTGCCGATAGGCATTTCAGATATAGAAGCCGTAGGCATTTCAAATATAGGTGCCGATAGGCATTCAAGATATGGTTGCCGATAGGCATTTCAAATATAGGTGCTGATAGGCATTTCAGATGTAGTTTCCGATTGGCATTTCAAAAATAGGTGTCGATAGGCATTTCAGATATAGGTGCCGATAGGCATTTCAGATATAGTTGCCGATTGGCATTTTAAAAATAGGTGCCGATAGGCATTTCAGATATAGAAGCCGATAGGCATTTCAAATATAGGTGCCGATAGGCATTCCAGATATGGTTGCCGATAGGCATTTCAAATATAGGTGCTGATAGGCATTTCAGATGTAGTTTCCGATAGGCATTTCAAAAAGAGGTGCCGATAGGCATTTCAGAAATAGAAGCCGATAGGCATTTCAAATATAGGTGCCGATAGGCATTCCAGATATGATTGCCGATAGGCATTTCAAATATAGGTGCTGATAGGCATTTCAGATGTAGTTTCCGATAGGCATTTCAAAAATAGGTGCCGATAGGCATTTCAGATATAGGTGCTGATAGGCATTTCAGATATAGTTGCCGATTGGCATTTTAAAAATAGGTGCCGATAGGCATTTCAGATATAGAAGCCGATAGGCATTTTAAATATAGGTGCCGATAGGCATTCCAGATATGGTTGCCGATAGGCATTTCAAATATAGGTGCTGATAGGCATTTCAGATGTAGTTTCCGATAGGCATTTAAAAAATTGGTGCCGATAGGCATTTTAGATATAGGTGCCGTTAGGCATATCAAATATAGTTGCCGATAGGCATTTAAAATATAGGTGCCAATAGGCATTTCAAATATAGGTGTCGATAGGCATTTCAGATATGAATGCCGAAAGGCATTTCAGATATAGTTGCCGATTGGCATTTTAAAAATAGGTGCCGATAGGCATTTCAGATATAGAAGCCGATAGGCATTTCAAATATAGGTGCCGATAGGCATTCCATTTATGGTTGCCGATAGGCATTTCAAATATAGGTGATGATAGGCATTTCAGATGTAGTTTCCGATAGGCATTTCAAAAATAGGTGTCGATAGGCATTTCAGATATAGGTGCCGATAGGCATTTCAGATATAGGTGCCGATAGGCATTTCAGATATAGTTGCCGATTGGCATTTTAAAAATAGGTGCCGATAGGCATTTCAGATATAGAAGCCGATAGGTATTTCAAATATAGGTGTCGATAGGCATTTCAGATATAGTTGCCGATAGGCATTTCAAATATAGGTGCTGAAAGGCATTTCAAATGTAGTTTCCGATAGGCATTTCAAAAATAGGTGCCGATAGGCATTTCAGATATAGGTGCCGATAGGCATTTCAGATATAGTTGCCGATTGGCATTTTAAAAATAGGTGCCGTTAGGCATTTCAGATATAGAAGCCGATAGGCATTTTAAATATAGGTGCCGATAGGCATTCCAGATATGGTTGCCGATAGGCATTTCAAATATAGGTGCTGATAAGCATTTCAGATGTAGTTTACGATAGGCATTTCAAAAATAGGTGCCGATAGGCATTTCAGATATAGGTGCCGATAGGCATTTCAGATATAGTTGCCAATTGGCATTTTAAAAATAGGTGCCGATAGGCATTTCAGATATAGAAGCCGATAGGCATTTCAAATATAGGTGCCGATAGGCATTCCAGATATGGTTGCCGATAGGCATTTCAAATATAGGTGCTTATAGGCATTTAAGATGTAGTTTCCGATAGGCATTTCAAAAATTGATGCCGATAGGCATTTCAGATATAGGTGCCGATAGGCATTTCAGATATAGTTGCCGATTGGCATTTTTAAAACAGGTGCCGATAGGCATTTCAGATATAGAGGCCGATAGGTATTTCAAATATAGGTGTCGATAGGCATTATAGATACGGTTGCCGATAGGCATTTCAAATATAGGAGCAGATAGGCATTTCAGATGTAGTTTCCGAAAGGCATTTCAAAAATAGGTGCCGATAAACATTTCAGATATAGGTGCCGATAGGCATTTCTGATATAGTTGCCGATTGCAATTTTAAAAATAGGTGCCGATAGGCATTTCAGATATAGAAGCCGATAGGCATTTTAAATATAGGTGCCGATAGGCATTCCAGATATGGTTGCCGATAGGCATTTCAAATATAAGTGCTGATAGGCATTTCAGATGTAGTTTCCGATAGGCATTTCAAAAATAGGTACCGATAGGCATTTCAGATATAGGTGCCGATAGTCATTTCAGATATAGATGCCAATTGGCATTTTAAAAATAGGTGTCGATAGGCATTTCAGATATAGAAGCCGATAGGCATTTCAAATATAGGTGCCGATAGGCATTTCAAATATAGGTGCTGATAGGCATTTTAGATGTAGTTTCCGATAGGCATTTCAAAAATTGATGCCGATAGGCATTTAAGATATAGGTGCCGATAGGCATTTCAGATATAGTTGCCGATTGGCATTTTAAAAATAGGTGCCGATAGGCATTTCAGATATAGAAGCCGATAGGTATTTCAAATATAGGTGTCGATAGGCATTTCAGATATGGTTGCCGATAGGCATTTCAAATATAGGTGCTGATAGGCATTTCAGATGTAGTTTCCGATAGGCAAATGAAAAAATAGGTGCCGATAGGCATTTCAGATATAGGTGCCGATTGGCATTTCAGATATAGGTGCCGATAGGCATTTCAGATATAGTTGCCGATTGGCATTTTAAAAATAGGTGCCGATAGGCATTTCAGATATAGAAGCCGATAGGCATTTCAAATATAGGTGCCGATAGGCATTCCAGATATGGTTGCCGATAGGCATTTCAAATATAGGTGCTGATAGGCATTTCAGATGTAGTTTCCGATAGGCATTTCAAAAATAGGTGTCGATAGGCATTTCAGATATAGGTGTCGATAGGCTATTCAGATATACGTGTCGATAGGCATTTCAGATATAGGTGTCGATAGGCATTTCAGATATAGGTGTCGATAGGCATTTCAGATATAGGTGTCGATAGGCATTTCAGATATAGGTGTCGATAGGCATTTCAGATATAGGTGCCGATAGGCATTTCAGATATAGTTGCCGATTGGCATTTTAAAAATAGGTGCCGATAGGCATTTCAGATATAGAAGCCGATAGGCATTTCAAATATAGGTGCCGATAGGCATTCCAGATATGTTTGCCGATAGGCATTTCAAATATAGGTGCTGATAGGCATTTTTTATGTAGTTTCCGATAGGCATTTCAAAAATAGATGTCGATAGGCATTTCAGATATAGGTGTCGATAGGCATTTCAGATATAGGTGTCGATAGGCATTTCAGATATAGGTGTCGATAGGCATTTCAGATATAGGTGTCGATAGGCATTTCAGATATAGGTGTCGATAGGCATTTCAGATATAGGTGTCGATAGGCATTTCAGATATAGGTGTCGATAGGCATTAAAGATATAGGTGCCGATAGGCATTTCAGATATAGTTGCCGATTGGCATTTTAAAAATAGGTGCCGATAGGCATTTCAGATATAGAAGCCGATAGGCATTTCAAATATAGGTGCCGATAGGCATTCCAGATATGTTTGCCGATAGGCATTTCAAATATAGGTGCTGATAGGCATTTCAGATGTAGTTTCCGATAGGCATTTCAAAAATAGGTGTCAATAGGCATTTCAGATATAGGTGTCGATAGGCATTTCAGATATAGGTGTCGATAGGCATTTCAGATATAGGTGTCGATAGGCATTTCAGATATAGGTGTCGATAGGCATTCCGGATACGGTTGCCGATAGGCATTTCAAATATAGGAGCAGATAGGCATTTCAGATGTAGTTTCCGAAAGGCATTTCAAAAATAGGTGCCGATAAACATTTCAGATATAGGTGCCGATAGGCATTTCTGATATAGTTGCCGATTGCAATTTTAAAAATAGGTGCCGATAGGCATTTCAGATATAGACGCCGATAGGCATTTTAAATATAGGTGCCGATAGGCATTCCAGATATGGTTGCCGATAGGCATTTCAAATATAAGTGCTGATAGGCATTTCAGATGTAGTTTCCGATAGGCATTTCAAAAATAGGTACCGATAGGCATTTCAGGTATAGGTGCCGATAGTCATTTCAGATATAGTTGCCAATTGGCATTTTAAAAATAGGTGTCGATAGGCATTTCAGATATAGAAGCCGATAGGCATTTCAAATATACGTGCCGATAGGCATTTCAAATATAGGTGCTGATAGGCATTTTAGATGTAGTTTCCGATAGGCATTTCAAAAATTGATGCCGATAGGCATTTAAGATATAGGTGCCGATAGGCATTTCAGATATAGTTGCCGATTGGCATTTTAAAAATAGGTGCCGATAGGCATTTCAGATATAGAAGCCGATAGGTATTTCAAATATAGGTGTCGATAGGCATTTCAGATATGGTTGCCGATAGGCATTTCAAATATAGGTGCTGATAGGCATTTCAGATGTAGTTTCCGATAGGCAAATGAAAAAATAGGTGCCGATAGGCATTTCAGATATAGGTGCCGATTGGCATTTCAGATATAGGTGCCGATAGGCATTTCAGATATAGTTGCCGATTGGCATTTTAAAAATAGGTGCCGATAGGCATTTCAGATATAGAAGCCGATAGGCATTTCAAATATAGGTGCCGATAGGCATTCCAGATATGGTTGCCGATAGGCATTTCAAATATAGGTGCTGATAGGCATTTCAGATGTAGTTTCCGATAGGCATTTCAAAAATAGGTGTCGATAGGCATTTCAGATATAGGTGTCGATAGGCATTTCAGATATAGGTGTCGATAGGCATTTCAGATATAGGTGTCGATAGGCATTTCAGATATAGGTGTCGATAGGCATTCCGGATATGGCTGCCGATAGGAATTTCAAATATAGGTGCTGATAGGCATTTTAGATGTAGTTTCCGATAGGCATTTCAAAAATAGGTGCCGATAGGCATTTTAGATATAGGTGCCGATAGGCATTTCAGATATAGAAGCCGATAGGCATTTCAAATATAGGTGCCGATAGGCATTCCAGATATGGTTGCCGATAGGCATTTCAAATATAGGTGCTGATAGGCATTTCAGATGTAGTTTCGAATAGGCATTTCAAAAATAGGTGCCGATAGGCATTTCAGATATAGTTGCCGATTGGCATCTTTAAAATAGGTGCCGGTAGGCATTTCAGATATAGAAGCCGATAGGCATTTCAAATGTAGATGCCGATAGGCATTCCAGATATGATTGCCGATAGGCATTTCAAATATAAGTGCTGAAAGGCATTTCAGATGTAGTTTCCGATAGGCATTTCAAAAATTGGTGCCGATAGGCACTTCAGATATAGGTGCCGATAGGCATTTCAGATATAGTTGCCGATTGGCACTTTAAGAATAGGTGCCGATAGGCATTTCAGATATAGAAGCCGTAAGGTATTTCAAATATAGGTGTAGATAGGCATTTCAGATATGGTTGCCGATAGGCATTTCAAATATTGGTGCTGATAGGCATTTCAGATGTAGTTTCCGATAGGCATTTCAAAAATAGGTGCCGATAGGCATTTCAGATATAGTTGCCGATTTGGCATTTTTAAAATAGGTGCCGATAGGCATTTCAGATATAGAAGCCGATAGGCATTTCAAATATAGGTGCCGATAGGCATTCCAGATATGGTTGCTGATAGGCATTTCAAACATAGGTGCTGATTGGCGTTTCAGATGTAGTTTCCGATAGGCATTTCTAAAATTGGTGCCGATAGGCATTTCAGATATAGGTGCCGATAGGCATTTCAGATATAGTTGCCGATTGGCATTTTAAAAATAGGTGTCGATAGGCATTTCAGATATAGAAGCCGATAGGCATTTCAAATATAGGTGTCGATAGGCACTTCAGATATGTTTGCCGATAGGCATTTCAAATATAGGTGCTGATAGGCATTTCAGATGTAGTTTCCAATAGGCATTTCAAAAATAGGTGCCGATAGGCATTTCAGATATAGGTGCCGATAGGCATTTCAGATATAGTTGCCGATTGGCATTTTAAAAATAGGTGCCGATAGGCATTTTAGATGTTGTTTCCGATAGGCATTTCAAAAATAGGTGCCGATAGGCATTTCAGATATAGGTGCCGATAGGCATATCAGATATAGTTGCCGATAGGCATTTAAAATATAGGTGCCGATAGGCATTTCAAATATAGGTGTCGATAGGCATTTCACATATAAATGCCGAAAGGCATTTCAGATATAGTTGCCGATAGGCATTTCTGATGTGGTTGCCGATAGGCATTTCAAATATAGGTGCTGATAGTCATTTCAGATGTAGTTTTCGATAGGCATTTCAAAAATTGATGCCGATAGGCATTTCAGATATAGGTGCCGATATGCATTTCAGATATAGTTACCGATTGGCATTTTAAAAATAGGTGCCGATAGGCATTTCAGATATAGAAGCCGATAGGTATTTCAAATATAGGTGTCGATAGGCATTTCAGATATGGTTGACGATAGGCATTTCAAATATAGGTGCCGATAGGCATTTCAGATATAGGTGCCGATAGGCATTTCAGATATAGTTGCCGATTGGCATTTTAAAAATAGGTGCTGATAGGCATTTCAGATATAGAAGCCGATAGGTATTTCAAATATAGGTGTCGATAGGCATTTCAGATATGGTTGCCGATAGGCATTTCAAATATAGGTGCTGATAGGCATTTCAGATGTAGTTTCCGATAGGCAAATGAAAAAATAGGTGCCGATAGGCATTTCAGATATAGGTGCCGATAGGCATTTCAGATATAGTTGCCGATTATCATTTAAAAAAAGGTGCCGATAGGCATTTCAGATATAGAAGCCGATAGGCATTTCAAATATAGGTGCCGATAGGCATTCCAGATATGGTTGCCGATAGGCATTTCAAATATAGGTGCTGATAGGCATTTCAGATGTAGTTTCCGATAGGCATTTCAAAAAGAGGTGCCGATAGGCATTTCAGATATAGGTGCCGATAGGCATTTCAGACATGGTTGCCGATTGGCATTTTAAAAATAGGTGCCGATAGGCATTTCAGAAATAGAAGCCGATAGGCATTTCAAATATAGGTGCCGATAGGCATTCCAGATATGATTGCCGATAGGCATTTCAAATATAGGTGCTGATAGGCATTTCAGATGTAGTTTCCGATAGGCATTTCAAAAATAGGTGCCGATAGGCATTTCAGATATAGGTGCTGATAGGCATTTCAGATATAGTTGCCGATTGGCATTTTAAAAATAGGTGCCGATAGGCATTTCAGATATAGAAGCCGATAGGCATTTTAAATATAGGTGCCGATAGGCATTCCAGATATGGTTGCCGATAGGCATTTCAAATATAGGTGCTGATAAGCATTTCAGATGTAGTTTACGATAGGCATTTCAAAAATAGGTGCCGATAGGCATTTCAGATATAGGTGCCGTTAGGCATATCAAATATAGTTGCCGATAGGCATTTAAAATATAGGTGTCGATAGGCATTTCAGATATAAATGCCGAAAGGCATTTCAGATATAGTTGCCGATTGGCATTTTAAAAATAGGTGCCGATAGGCATTTCAGATATAGAAGCCGATAGGCATTTCAAATATAGGTGCCGATAGGCATTCCATTTATGGTTGCCGATAGGCATTTCAAATATAGGTGATGATAGGCATTTCAGATGTATTTTCCGATAGGCATTTCAAAAATAGGTCTCGATAGGCATTTCAGATATAGGTGCCGATAGGCATTTCAGATATAGGTGCCGATAGGCATTTCAGATATAGTTGCCGATTGGCATTTTAAAAATAGGTGCCGATAGGCATTTCAGATATAGAAGCCGATAGGTATTTCAAATATAGGTGTCGATAGGCATTTCAGATATAGTTGCCGATAGGCATTTCAAATATAGGTGCTGATAGGCATTTCAAATGTAGTTTCCGATAGGCATTTCAAAAATAGGTGCCGATAGGCATTTCAGATATAGGTGCCGATAGGCATTTCAGATATAGTTGCCGATTGGCATTTTAAAAATAGGTGCCGTTAGGCATTTCAGATATAGAAGCCGATAGGCATTTCAAATATAGGTGCCGATAGGCATTCCAGATATGGTTGCCGATAGGCATTTCAAATATAGGTGCTGATAAGCATTTCAGATGTAGTTTACGATAGGCATTTCAAAAATAGGTGCCGATAGGCATTTCAGATATAGGTGCCGATAGGCATTTCAGATATAGTTGCCAATTGGCATTTTAAAAATAGGTGCCGATAGGCATTTCAGATATAGAAGCCGATAGGCATTTCAAATATAGGTGCCGATAGGCATTCCAGATATGGTTGCCGATAGGCATTTCAAATATAGGTGCTTATAGGCATTTAAGATGTAGTTTCCGATAGGCATTTCAAAAATTGATGCCGATAGGCATTTCAGATATAGGTGCCGATAGGCATTTCAGATATAGTTGCCGATTGGCATTTTAAAACAGGTGCCGATAGGCATTTCAGATATAGAGGCCGATAGGTATTTCAAATATAGGTGTCGATAGGCATTATAGATACGGTTGCCGATAGGCATTTCAAATATAGGAGCAGATAGGCATTTCAGATGTAGTTTCCGAAAGGCATTTCAAAAATAGGTGCCGATAAACATTTCAGATATAGGTGCCGATAGGCATTTCTGATATAGTTGCCGATTGCAATTTTAAAAATAGGTGCCGATAGGCATTTCAGATATAGAAGCCGATAGGCATTTTAAATATAGGTGCCGATAGGCATTCCAGATATGGTTGCCGATAGGCATTTCAAATATAAGTGCTGATAGGCATTTCAGATGTAGTTTCCGATAGGCATTTCAAAAATAGGTACCGATAGGCATTTCAGATATAGGTGCCGATAGTCATTTCAGATATAGTTGCCAATTGGCATTTTAAAAATAGGTGTCGATAGGCATTTCAGATATAGAAGCCGATAGGCATTTCAAATATAGGTGCCGATAGGCATTTCAAATATAGGTGCTGATAGGCATTTTAGATGTAGTTTCCGATAGGCATTTCAAAAATTGATGCCGATAGGCATTTAAGATATAGGTGCCGATAGGCATTTCAGATATAGTTGCCGATTGGCATTTTAAAAATAGGTGCCGATAGGCATTTCAGATATAGAAGCCGATAGGTATTTCAAATATAGGTGTCGATAGGCATTTCAGATATGGTTGCCGATAGGCATTTCAAATATAGGTGCTGATAGGCATTTCAGATGTAGTTTCCGATAGGCAAATGAAAAAATAGGTGCCGATAGGCATTTCAGATATAGGTGCCGATTGGCATTTCAGATATAGGTGCCGATAGGCATTTCAGATATAGTTGCCGATTGGCATTTTAAAAATAGGTGCCGATAGGCATTTCAGATATAGAAGCCGATAGGCATTTCAAATATAGGTGCCGATAGGCTATCCAGATATGGTTGCCGATAGGCATTTCAAATATAGGTGCTGATAGGCATTTCAGATGTAGTTTCCGATAGGCATTTCAAAAATAGGTGTCGATAGGCATTTCAGATATAGGTGTCGATAGGCATTTCAGATATAGGTGTCGATAGGCATTTCAGATATAGGTGTCGATAGGCATTTCAGATATAGGTGTCGATAGGAATTTCAGATATAGGTGTCGATAGGCATTTCAGAAATAGGTGTCGATAGGCATTTCAGATATAGGTGCCGATAGGCATTTCAGATATAGTTGCCGATTGGCATTTTAAAAATAGGTGCCGATAGGCATTTCAGATATAGAAGCCGATAGGCATTTCAAATATAGGTGCCGATAGGCATTCCAGATATGGTTGCCGATAGGCATTTCAAATATAGGTGCTGATAGGCATTTCAGATGTAGTTTCCGATAGGCATTTCAAAAATAGGTGTCGATAGGCATTTCAGATATAGGTGTCGATAGGCATTTCAGATATAGGTGTCGATAGGCATTTCAGATATAGGTGTCGATAGGCATTTCAGATATAGGTGTCGATAGGCATTTCAGATATAGGTGGCGATAGGCATTTCAGATATAGGTGTCGATAGGCATTTCAGATATAGGTGTCGATAGGCATTTCAGATATAGGTGTCGATAGGCATTTCAGATATAGGTGCCGATAGGCATTTCAGATATAGTTGCCGATTGGTATTTTAAAAATAGGTGCCGATAGGCATTTCAGATATAGAAGCCGATAGGCATTTCAAATATAGGTGCCGATAGGCATTCCAGATATGGTTGCCGATAGGCATTTCAAATATAGGTGCTGATAGGCATTTCAGATGTAGTTTCCGATAGGCATTTCAAAAATAGGTGTCGATAGGCATTTCAGATATAGGTGTCGATAGGCTATTCAGATATACGTGTCGATAGGCATTTCAGATATAGGTGTCGATAGGCATTTCAGATATAGGTGTCGATAGGCATTTCAGATATAGGTGTCGATAGGCATTTCAGATATAGGTGTCGATAGGCATTTCAGATATAGGTGCCGATAGGCATTTCAGATATAGTTGCCGATTGGCATTTTAAAAATAGGTGCCGATAGGCATTTCAGATATAGAAGCCGATAGGCATTTCAAATATAGGTGCCGATAGGCATTCCAGATATGGTTGCCGATAGGCATTTCAAATATAGGTGCTGATAGGCATTTTTTATGTAGTTTCCGATAGGCATTTCAAAAATAGGTGTCGATAGGCATTTCAGATATAGGTGTCGATAGGCATTTCAGATATAGGTGTCGATAGGCATTTCAGATATAGGTGTCGATAGGCATTTCAGATATAGGTGTCGATAGGCATTTCAGATATAGGTGTCGATAGGCATTTCAGATATAGGTGTCGATAGGCATTTCAGATATAGGTGTCGATAGGCATTAAAGATATAGTTGCCGATAGGCATTTCAGATATAGTTGCCGATTGGCATTTTAAAAATAGGTGCCGATAGGCATTTCAGATATAGAAGCCGATAGGCATTTCAAATATAGGTGCCGATAGGCATTCCAGATATGGTTGCCGATAGGCATTTCAAATATAGGTGCTGATAGGCATTTCAGATGTAGTTTCCGATAGGCATTTCAAAAATAGGTGCCGATAAACATTTCAGATATAGGTGCCGATAGGCATTTCTGATATAGTTGCCGATTGCAATTTTAAAAATAGGTGCCGATAGGCATTTCAGATATAGAAGCCGATAGGCATTTTAAATATAGGTGCCGATAGGCATTCCAGATATGGTTGCCGATAGGCATTTCAAATATAAGTGCTGATAGGCATTTCAGATGTAGTTTTCGATAGGCATTTCAAAAATAGGTACCGATAGGCATTTCAGATATAGGTGCCGATAGTCATTTCAGATATAGTTGCCAATTGGCATTTTAAAAATAGGTGTCGATAGGCATTTCAGATATAGGTGTCGATAGGCATTTCAGATATAGGTGTCGATAGGCATTCCGGATACGGTTGCCGATAGGCATTTCAAATATAGGAGCAGATAGGCATTTCAGATGTAGTTTCCGAAAGGCATTTCAAAAATAGGTGCCGATAAACATTTCAGATATAGGTGCCGATAGGCATTTCTGATATAGTTGCCGATTGCAATTTTAAAAATAGGTGCCGATAGGCATTTCAGATATAGAAGCCGATAGGCATTTTAAATATAGGTGCCGATAGGCATTCCAGATATGGTTGCCGATAGGCATTTCAAATATAAGTGCTGATAGGCATTTCAGATGTAGTTTCCGATAGGCATTTCAAAAATAGGTACCGATAGGCATTTCAGATATAGGTGCCGATAGTCATTTCAGATATAGTTGCCAATTGGCATTTTAAAAATAGGTGTCGATAGGCATTTCAGATATAGAAGCCGATAGGCATTTCAAATATACGTGCCGATAGGCATTTCAAATATAGGTGCTGATAGGCATTTTAGATGTAGTTTCCGATAGGCATTTCAAAAATTGATGCCGATAGGCATTTAAGATATAGGTGCCGATAGGCATTTCAGATATAGTTGCCGATTGGCATTTCAGATATAGAAGCCGATAGGTATTTCAAATATAGGTGTCGATAGGCATTTCAGATATGGTTGCCGATAGGCATTTCAAATATAGGTGCTGATAGGCATTTCAGATGTAGTTTCCGATAGGCAAATGAAAAAATAGGTGCCGATAGGCATTTCAGATATAGGTGCCGATTGGCATTTCAGATATAGGTGCCGATAGGCATTTCAGATATAGTTGCCGATTGGTATTTTAAAAATAGGTGCCGATAGGCATTTCAGATATAGAAGCCGATAGGCATTTCAAATATAGGTGCCGATAGGCATTCCAGATATGGTTGCCGATAGGCATTTCAAATATAGGTGCTGATAGGCATTTCAGATGTAGTTTCCGATAGGCATTTCAAAAATAGGTGTCGATAGGCATTTCAGATATAGGTGTCGATAGGCATTTCAGATATAGGTGTCGATAGGCATTTCAGATATAGGTGTCGATAGGCATTTCAGATATAGGTGTCGATAGGCATTCCGGATATGGCTGAGGATAGGAATTTCAAATATAGGTGCTGATAGGCATTTTAGATGTAGTTTCCGATAGGCATTTCAAAAATAGGTGCCGATAGGCATTTTAGATATAGGTGCCGATAGGCATTTCAGATATAGAAGCCGATAGGCATTTCAAATATAGGTGCCGATAGGCATTCCAGATATGGTTGCCGATAGGCATTTCAAATATAGGTGCTGATAGGCATTTCAGATGTAGTTTCGAATAGGCATTTCAAAAATAGGTGCCGATAGGCATTTCAGATATAAGTGCCGATAGGCATTTCAGATATAGTTGCCGATTGGCATCTTTAAAATAGGTGCCGGTAGGCATTTCAGATATAGAAGCCGATAGGCATTTCAAATGTAGATGCCGATAGGCATTCCAGATATGATTGCCGATAGGCATTTCAAATATAAGTGCTGAAAGGCATTTCAGATGTAGTTTCCGATAGGCATTTCAAAAATTGGTGCCGATAGGCACTTCAGATATAGGTGCCGATAGGCATTTCAGATATAGTTGCCGATTGGCACTTTAAAAATAGGTGCCGATAGGCATTTCAGATATAGAAGCCGATAGGTATTTCAAATATAGGTGTCAATAGGCATTTCAGATATGGTTGCCGATAGGCATTTCAAATATTGGTGCTGATAGGCATTTCAGATGTAGTTTCCGATAGGCATTTCAAAAATAGGTGCCGATAGGCATTTCAGATATAGTTGCCGATTTGGCATTTTTAAAATAGGTGCCGATAGGCATTTCAGATATAGAAGCCGATAGGCATTTCAAATATAGGTGCCGATAGGCATTCCAGATATGGTTGCTGATAGGCATTTCAAATATAGGTGCTGATTGGCGTTTCAGATGTAGTTTCCGATAGGCATTTCTAAAATTGGTGCCGATAGGCATTTCAGATATAGGTGCCGATAGGCATTTCAGATATAGTTGCCGATTGGCATTTTAAAAATAGGTGTCGATAGGCATTTCAGATATAGAAGCCGATAGGCATTTCAAATATAGGTGTCGATAGGCACTTCAGATATGTTTGCCGATAGGCATTTCAAATATAGGTGCTGATAGGCATTTCAGATGTAGTTTCCAATAGGCATTTCAAAAATAGGTGCCGATAGGCATTTCAGATATAGGTGCCGATAGGCATTTCAGATATAGTTGCCGATTGGCATTTTAAAAATAGGTGCCGATAGGCATTTTAGATGTTGTTTCCGATAGGCATTTCAAAAATAGGTGCCGATAGGCATTTCAGATATAGGTGCCGATAGGCATATTAGATATAGTTGCCGATAGGCATTTAAAATATAGGTGCCGAAAGGCATTTCAAATATAGGTGTCGATAGGCATTTCACATATAAATGCCGAAAGGCATTTCAGATATAGTTGCCGATAGGCATTTCTGATGTGGTTGCCGATAGGCATTTCAAATATAGGTGCTGATAGTCATTTCAGATGTAGTTTTTGATAGGCATTTCAAAAATTGATGCCGATAGGCATTTCAGATATAGGTGCCGATATGCATTTCAGATATAGTTACCGATTGGCATTTTAAAAATAGGTGCCGATAGGCATTTCAGATATAGAAGCCGATAGGTATTTCAAATATAGGTGTCGATAGGCATTTCAGATATGGTTGACGATAGGCATTTCAAATATAGGTGCCGATAGGCATTTCAGATATAGGTGCCGATAGGCATTTCAGATATAGTTGCCGATTGGCATTTTAAAAATAGGTGCTGATAGGCATTTCAGATATAGAAGCCGATAGGTATTTCAAATATAGGTGTCGATAGGCATTTCAGATATGGTTGCCGATAGGCATTTCAAATATAGGTGCTGATAGGCATTTCAGATGTAGTTTCCGATAGGCAAATGAAAAAATAGGTGCCGATAGGCATTTCAGATATAGGTGCCGATAGGCATTTCAGATATAGTTGCCGATTATCATTTTAAAAATAGGTGCCGATAGGCATTTCAGATATAGAAGCCGATAGGCATTTCAAATATAGGTGCCGATAGGCATTCAAGATATGGTTGCCGATAGGCATTTCAAATATAGGTGCTGATAGGCATTTCAGATGTAGTTTCCGATTGGCATTTCAAAAATAGGTGTCGATAGGCATTTCAGATATAGGTGCCGATAGGCATTTCAGATATAGTTGCCGATTGGCATTTTAAAAATAGGTGCCGATAGGCATTTCAGATATAGAAGCCGATAGGCATTTCAAATATAGGTGCCGATAGGCATTCCAGATATGGTTGCCGATAGGCATTTCAAATATAGGTGCTGATAGGCATTTCAGATGTAGTTTCCGATAGGCATTTCAAAAAGAGGTGCCGATAGGCATTTCAGATATAGGTGCCGATAGGCATTTCAGACATGGTTGCCGATTGGCATTTTAAAAATAGGTGCCGATAGGCATTTCAGAAATAGAAGCCGATAGGCATTTCAAATATAGGTGCCGATAGGCATTCCAGATATGATTGCCGATAGGCATTTCAAATATAGGTGCTGATAGGCATTTCAGATGTAGTTTCCGATAGGCATTTCAAAAATGGTGCCGATAGGCATTTCAGATATAGGTGCTGATAGGCATTTTAGATGTAGTTTCCGATAGGCATTTCAAAAATTGATGCCGATAGGCATTTAAGATATAGGTGCCGATAGGCATTTCAGATATAGTTGCCGATTGGCATTTTAAAAATAGGTGCCGATAGGCATTTCAGATATAGAAGCCGATAGGTATTTCAAAAATAGGTGTCGATAGGCATTTCAGATATGGTTGCCGATAGGCATTTCAAATATAGGTGCTGATAGGCATTTCAGATGTAGTTTCCGATAGGCAAATGAAAAAATAGGTGCCGATAGGCATTTCAAATATAGGTGTCGATAGGCATTTCAGATATGAATGCCGAAAGGCATTTCAGATATAGTTGCCGATTGGCATTTTAAAAATAGGTGCCGATAGGCATTTCAGATATAGAAGCCGATAGGCATTTCAAATATAGGTGCCGATAGGCATTCCATTTATGGTTGCCGATAGGCATTTCAAATATAGGTGATGATAGGCATTTCAGATGTAGTTTCCGATAGGCATTTCAAAAATAGGTGTCGATAGGCATTTCAGATATAGGTGCCGATAGGCATTTCAGATATAGGTGCCGATAGGCATTTCAGATATAGTTGCCGATTGGCATTTTAAAAATAGGTGCCGATAGGCATTTCAGATATAGAAGCCGATAGGTATTTCAAATATAGGTGTCGATAGGCATTTCAGATATAGTTGCCGATAGGCATTTCAAATATAGGTGCTGATAGGCATTTCAAATGTAGTTTCCGATAGGCATTTCAAAAATAGGTGCCGATAGGCATTTCAGATATAGGTGCCGATAGGCATTTCAGATATAGTTGCCGATTGGCATTTTAAAAATAGGTGCCGTTAGGCATTTCAGATATAGAAGCCGATAGGCATTTCAAATATAGGTGCCGATAGGCATTCCAGATATGGTTGCCGATAGGCATTTCAAATATAGGTGCTGATAAGCATTTCAGATGTAGTTTACGATAGGCATTTCAAAAATAGGTGCCGATAGGCATTTCAGATATAGTTGCCAATTGGCATTTTAAAAATAGGTGCCGATAGGCATTTCAGATATAGAAGCCGATAGGCATTTCAAATATAGGTGCCGATAGGCATTCCAGATATGGTTGCCGATAGGCATTTCAAATATAGGTGCTTATAGGCATTTAAGATGTAGTTTCCGATAGGCATTTCAAAAATTGATGCCGATAGGCATTTCAGATATAGGTGCCGATAGGCATTTCAGATATAGTTGCCGATTGGCATTTTTAAAACAGGTGCCGATAGGCATTTCAGATATAGAGGCCGATAGGTATTTCAAATATAGGTGTCGATAGGCATTATAGATACGGTTGCCGATAGGCATTTCAAATATAGGAGCAGATAGGCATTTCAGATGTAGTTTCCGAAAGGCATTTCAAAAATAGGTGCCGATAAACATTTCAGATATAGGTGCCGATAGGCATTTCTGATATAGTTGCCGATTGCAATTTTAAAAATAGGTGCCGATAGGCATTTCAGATATAGAAGCCGATAGGCATTTTAAATATAGGTGCCGATAGGCATTCCAGATATGGTTGCCGATAGGCATTTCAAATATAAGTGCTGATAGGCATTTCAGATGTAGTTTCCGATAGGCATTTCAAAAATAGGTACCGATAGGCATTTCAGATATAGGTGCCGATAGTCATTTCAGATATAGTTGCCAATTGGCATTTTAAAAATAGGTGTCGATAGGCATTTCAGATATAGAAGCCGATAGGCATTTCAAATATAGGTGCCGATAGGCATTTCAAATATAGGTGCTGATAGGCATTTTAGATGTAGTTTCCGATAGGCATTTCAAAAATTGATGCCGATAGGCATTTAAGATATAGGTGCCGATAGGCATTTCAGATATAGTTGCCGATTGGCATTTTAAAAATAGGTGCCGATAGGCATTTCAGATATAGAAGCTGATAGGTATTTCAAATATAGGTGTCGATAGGCATTTCAGATATGGTTGCCGATAGGCATTTCAAATATAGGTGCTGATAGGCATTTCAGATGTAGTTTCCGATAGGCAAATGAAAAAATAGGTGCCGATAGGCATTTCAGATATAGGTGCCGATTGGCATTTCAGATATAGGTGCCGATAGGCATTTCAGATATAGTTGCCGATAGGCATTTTAAAAATAGGTGCCGATAGGCATTTCAGATATAGAAGCCGATAGGCATTTCAAATATAGGTGCCGATAGGCATTCCAGATATGGTTGCCGATAGGCATTTCAAATATAGGTGCTGATAGGCATTTCAGATGTAGTTTCCGATAGGCATTTCAAAAATAGGTGTCGATAGGCATTTCAGATATAGGTGTCGATAGGCATTTCAGATATAGGTGTCGATAGGCATTTCAGATATAGGTGTCGATAGGCATTTCAGATATAGGTGTCGATAGGAATTTCAGATATAGGTGTCGATAGGCATTTCAGAAATAGGTGTCGATAGGCATTTCAGATATAGGTGCCGATAGGCATTTCAGATATAGTTGCCGATTGGCATTTAGAAAATAGGTGCCGATAGGCATTTCAGATATAGAAGCCGATAGGCATTTCAAATATAGGTGCCGATAGGCATTCCAGATATGGTTGCCGATAGGCATTTCAAATATAGGTGCTGATAGGCATTTCAGATGTAGTTTCCGATAGGCATTTCAAAAATAGGTGTCGATAGGCATTTCAGATATAGGTGTCGATAGGCATTTCAGATATAGGTGTCGATAGGCATTTCAGATATAGGTGTCGATAGGCATTTCAGATATAGGTGTCGATAGGCATTTCAGATATAGGTGGCGATAGGCATTTCAGATATAGGTGTCGATAGGCATTTCAGATATAGGTGTCGATAGGCATTTCAGATATAGGTGTCGATAGGCATTTCAGATATAGGTGCCGATAGGCATTCCAGATATGGTTGCCGATAGGCATTTCAAATATAGGTGCTGATAGGCATTTCAGATGTAGTTTCCGATAGGCATTTCAAAAATAGGTGTCGATAGGCATTTCAGATATAGGTGTCGATAGGCATTTCAGATATACGTGTCGATAGGCATTTCAGATATAGGTGTCGATAGGCATTTCAGATATAGGTGTCGATAGGCATTTCAGATATAGGTGTCGATAGGCATTTCAGATATAGGTGTCGATAGGCATTTCAGATATAGGTGCCGATAGGCATTTCAGATATAGTTGCCGATTGGCATTTTAAAAATAGGTGCCGATAGGCATTTCAGATATAGAAGCCGATAGGCATTTCAAATATAGGTGCCGATAGGCATTCCAGATATGGTTGCCGATAGGCATTTCAAATATAGGTGCTGATAGGCATTTTTTATGTAGTTTCCGATAGGCATTTCAAAAATAGGTGTCGATAGGCATTTCAGATATAGGTGTCGATAGGCATTTCAGATATAGGTGTCGATAGGCATTTCAGATATAGGTGTCGATAGGCATTTCAGATATAGGTGTCGATAGGCATTTCAGATATAGGTGTCGATAGGCATTTCAGATATAGGTGTCGATAGGCATTTCAGATATAGGTGTCGATAGGCATTAAAGATATAGGTGCCGATAGGCATTTCAGATATAGTTGCCGATTGGCATTTTAAAAATAGGTGCCGATAGGCATTTCAGATATAGAAGCCGATAGGCATTTCAAATATAGGTGCCGATAGGCATTCCAGATATGGTTGCCGATAGGCATTTCAAATATAGGTGCTGATAGGCATTTCAGATGTAATTTCCGATAGGCATTTCAAAAATAGGTGTCGATAGGCATTTCAGATATAGGTGTCGATAGGCATTTCAGATATAGGTGTCGATAGGCATTTCAGATATAGGTGTCGATAGGCATTTCAGATATAGGTGTCGATAGGCATTCCGGATACGGTTGCCGATAGGCATTTCAAATATAGGAGCAGATAGGCATTTCAGATGTAGTTTCCGAAAGGCATTTCAAAAATAGGTGCCGATAAACATTTCAGATATAGGTGCCGATAGGCATTTCTGATATAGTTGCCGATTGCAATTTTAAAAATAGGTGCCGATAGGCATTTCAGATATAGAAGCCGATAGGCATTTTAAATATAGGTGTTGATAGGCATTCCAGATATGGTTGCCGATAGGCATTTCAAATATAAGTGCTGATAGGCATTTCAGATGTAGTTTCCGATAGGCATTTCAAAAATAGGTACCGATAGGCATTTCAGATATAGGTGCCGATAGTCATTTCAGATATAGTTGCCAATTGGCATTTTAAAAATAGGTGTCGATAGGCATTTCAGATATAGAAGCCGATAGGCATTTCAAATATAGGTGCCGATAGGCATTTCAAATATAGGTGCTGATAGGCATTTTAGATGTAGTTTCCGATAGGCATTTCAAAAATTGATGCCGATAGGCATTTAAGATATAGGTGCCGATAGGCATTTCAGATATAGTTGCCGATTGGCATTTTAAAAATAGGTGCCGATAGGCATTTCAGATATAGAAGCCGATAGGTATTTCAAAAATAGGTGTCGATAGGCATTTCAGATATGGTTGCCGATAGGCATTTCAAATATAGGTGCTGATAGGCATTTCAGATGTAGTTTCCGATAGGCAAATGAAAAAATAGGTGCCGATAGGCATTTCAGATATAGGTGCCGATTGGCATTTCAGATATAGGTGCCGATAGGCATTTCAGATATAGTTGCCGATTGGCATTTTAAAAATAGGTGCCGATAGGCATTTCAGATATAGAAGCCGATAGGCATTTCAAATATAGGTGCCGATAGGCATTCCAGATATGGTTGCCGATAGGCATTTCAAATATAGGTGCTGATAGGCATTTCAGATGTAGTTTCCGATAGGCATTTCAAAAATAGGTGTCGATAGGCATTTCAGATATAGGTGTCGATAGGCATTTCAGATATAGGTGTCGATAGGCATTTCAGATATAGGTGTCGATAGGCATTTCAGATATAGGTGTCGATAGGCATTTCAGATATAGGTGTCGATAGGCATTTCAGATATAGGTGCCGATAGGCATTTCAGATATAGTTGCCGATTGGCATTTTAAAAATAGGTGCCGATAGGCATTTCAGATATAGAAGCCGATAGGCATTTCAAATATAGGTGCCGATAGGCATTCCAGATATGGTTGCCGATAGGCATTTCAAATATAGGTGCTGATAGGCATTTCAGATGTAGTTTCCGATAGGCATTTCAAAAATAGGTGTCGATAGGCATTTCAGATATAGGTGTCGATAGGCATTTCAGATATAGGTGTCGATAGGCATTTCAGATATAGGTGTCGATAGGCATTTCAGATATAGGTGTCGATAGGCATTTCAGATATAGGTGTCGATAGGCATTTCAGATATAGGTGTCGATAGGCATTTCAGATATAGGTGTCGATAGGCATTTCAGATATAGGTGTCGATAGGCATTTCAGATATAGGTGTCGATAGGCATTTCAGATATAGGTGCCGATAGGCATTTCAGATATAGTTGCCGATTGGTATTTTAAAAATAGGTGCCGATAGGCATTTCAGATATAGAAGCCGATAGGCATTTCAAATATAGGTGCCGATAGGCATTCCAGATATGGTTGCCGATAGGCATTTCAAATATAGGTGCTGATAGGCATTTCAGATGTAGTTTCCGATAGGCATTTCAAAAATAGGTGTCGATAGGCATTTCAGATATAGGTGTCGATAGGCATTTCAGATATACGTGTCGATAGGCATTTCAGATATAGGTGTCGATAGGCATTTCAGATATAGGTGCCGATAGGCATTTCAGATATAGTTGCCGATTGGCATTTTAAAAATAGGTGCCGATAGGCATTTCAGATATAGAAGCCGATAGGCATTTCAAATATAGGTGCCGATAGGCATTCCAGATATGGTTGCCGATAGGCATTTCAAATATAGGTGCTGATAGGCATTTTTTATGTAGTTTCCGATAGGCATTTCAAAAATAGGTGTCGATAGGCATTTCAGATATAGGTGTCGATAGGCATTTCAGATATAGGTGTCGATAGGCATTTCAGATATAGGTGTCGATAGGCATTTCAGATATAGGTGTCGATAGGCATTAAAGATATAGGTGCCGATAGGCATTTCAGATATAGTTGCCGATTGGCATTTTAAAAATAGGTGCCGATAGGCATTTCAGATATAGAAGCCGATAGGCATTTCAAATATAGGTGCCGATAGGCATTCCAGATATGGTTGCCGATAGGCATTTCAAATATAGGTGCTGATAGGCATTTCAGATGTAGTTTCCGATAGGCATTTCAAAAATAGGTGTCGATAGGCATTTCAGATATAGGTGTCGATAGGCATTTCAGATATAGGTGTCGATAGGCATTTCAGATATAGGTGTCGATAGGCATTTCAGATATAGGTGTCGATAGGCATTCCGGATATGGCTGCCGATAGGAATTTCAAATATAGGTGCTGATATGCATTTTAGATGTAGTTTCCGATAGGCATTTCAAAAATAGGTGCCGATAGGCATTTTAGATATAGGTGCCGATAGGCATTTCAGATATAGAAGCCGATAGGCATTTCAAATATAGGTGCCGATAGGCATTCCAGATGTGGTTGCCGATAGGCATTTCAAATATAGGTGCTGATAGGCATTTCAGATGTAGTTTCGGATAGGCATTTCAAAAATAGGTGCCGATAGGCATTTCAGATATAGGTGCCGATAGGCATTTCAGATATAGTTGCCGATTGGCATCTTTAAAATAGGTGCGGGTAGGCATTTCAGATATAGAAGCCGATAGGCATTTCAAATGTAGATGCCGATAGGCATTCCAGATATGATTGCCGATAGGCATTTCAAATATAAGTGCTGAAAGGCATTTCAGATGTAGTTTCCGATAGGCATTTCAAAAATTGGTGCCGATAGGCACTTCAGATATAGGTGCCGATAGGCATTTCAGATATAGTTGCCGATTGGCACTTTAAAAATAGGTGCCGATAGGCATTTCAGATATAGAAGCCGATAGGTATTTCAAATATAGGTGTCGATAGGCATTTCAGATATGGTTGCCGATAGGCATTTCAAATATTGGTGCTGATAGGCATTTCAGATGTAGTTTCCGTTAGGCATTTCAAAAATAGGTGCCGATAGGCATTTCAGATATAGTTGCCGATTTGGCATTTTTAAAATAGGTGCCGATAGGCATTTCAGATATAGAAGCCGATAGGCATTTCAAATATAGGTGCCGATAGGCATTCCAGATATGGTTGCTGATAGGCATTTCAAATATAGGTGCTGATTGGCATTTCAGATGTAATTTCCGATAGGCATTTCTAAAATTGGTGCCGATAGGCATTTCAGATATAGGTGCCGATAGGCATTTCAGATATAGTTGCCGATTGGCATTTTAAAAATAGGTGTCGATAGGCATTTCAGATATAGAAGCCGATAGGCATTTCAAATATAGGTGTCGATAGGCACTTCAGATATGTTTGCCGATAGGCATTTCAAATATAGGTGCTGATAGGCATTTCAGATGTAGTTTCCAATAGGCATTTCAAAAATAGGTGCCGATAGGCATTTCAGATATAGGTGCCGATAGGCATTTCAGATATAGTGTCCGATTGGCATTTTAAAAATAGGTGCCGATAGGCATTTTAGATGTAGTTTCCGATAGGCATTTCAAAAATAGGTGCCGATAGGCATTTCAGATATAGGTGCCGATATGCATATCAGATATAGTTGCCGATAGGCATTTAAAATATAGGTGCTGATAGTCATTTCAGATGTAGTTTTCGATAGGCATTTCAAAAATTGATGCCGATAGGCATTTCAGATATAGGTGCCGATAGGCATTTCAGATATAGTTACCGATTGGCATTTTAAAAATAGGTGCCGATAGGCATTTCAGATATAGAAGCCGATAGGTATTTCAAATATAGGTGTCGATAGGCATTTCAAATATGGTTGACGATAGGTATTTCAAATATAGGTGCCGATAGGCATTTCAGATATAGGTGCCGATAGGCATTTCAGATATAGTTGCCGATTGGCATTTTAAAAATAGGTGCCGATAGGCATTTCAGATATAGAAGCCGATAGGTATTTCAAATATAGGTGTCGATAGGCATTTCAGATATGGTTGTCGATAGGCATTTCAAATATAGGTGCTGATAGGCATTTCAGATGTAGTTTCCGATAGGCAAATGAAAAAATAGGTGCCGATAGGCATTTCAGATATAGGTGCCGATAGGCATTTCAGATATAGTTGCCGATTGGCATTTTAAAAATAGGTGCCGACAGGCATTTCAGATATAGAAGCCGATAGGCATTTCAAATATAGGTGCCGATAGGCATTCCAGATATGGTTGCCGATAGGCATTTCAAATATAGGTGCTGATAGGCATTTCAGATGTAGTTTCCGATAGGCATTTCAAAAATAGGTGTCGATAGGCATTTCAGATATAGGTGCCGATAGGTATTTCAGATATAGTTGCCGATTGGCATTTTAAAAATAGGTGCCGATAGGCATTTCAGATATAGAAGCCGATAGGCATTTCAAATATAGGTGCCGATAGGCATTCCAGATATGGTTGCCGATAGGCATTTCAAATATAGGTGCTGATAGGCATTTCAGATGTAGTTTCCGATAGGCATTTCAAAAAGAGGTGCCGATAGGCATTTCAGATATAGGTGCTGATAGGCATTTCAGATATAGTTGCCGATTGGCATTTTAAAAATAGGTGCCGATAGGCATTTCAGATATAGAAGCCGATATACATTTTAAATATAGGTGCCGATAGGCATTCCAGATATGGTTGCCGATAGGCATTTCAAATATAGGTGCTGATAGGCATTTCAGATGTAGTTTCCGATAGGCATTTAAAAAATTGGTGCCGATAGGCATTTCAGATATAGGTGCCGATAGGCATATCAGATATAGTTGCCGATAGGCATTTAAAATATAGGTGCCAATAGGCATTTTAAATATAGGTGTCGATTGGCATTTCAGATATGAATGCCGAAAGGCATTTCAGATATAGTTGCTGATTGGCATTTTAAAAATAGGTGCCGATAGGCATTTCAGATATAGAAGCCGATAGGCATTTCAAATATAGGTGCCGATAGGCATTCCATTTATGGTTGCCGATAGGCATTTCAAATATAGGTGCTGATAGGCATTTCAGATGTAGTTTCCGATAGGCATTTCAAAAATAGGTGTCGATAGGCATTTCAGATATAGGTGCCGATAGGCATTTCAGATATAGTTGCCGATTGGCATTTTAAAAATAGGTGCCGATAGGCATTTCAGATATAGAAGCCGATAGGCATTTCAAATATAGGTGCCGATAGGCATTCCAGATATGGTTGCCGATAGGCATTTCAAATATAGGTGCTGATAGGCATTTCAGATGTATTTTCCGATAGGCATTTCAAAAAGAGGTGCCGATAGGCATTTCAGATATAGGTGCCGATAGGCATTTCAGACATGGTTGCCGATTGGCATTTTAAAAATAGGTGCCGATAGGCATTTCAGATATAGAAGCCGATAGGCATTTCAAATATAGGTGCCGATAGGCATTCCAGTTATGGTTGCCGATAGGCATTTCAAATATAGGTGCTTATAGGCATTTAAGATGTAGTTTCCGATAGGCATTTCAAAAATTGATGCCGATAGGGATTTCAGATATAGGTGCCGATAGGCAATTCAGATATAGTTGCGGATTGGCATTTTAAAAACAGGTGCCGATAGGCATTTCAGATATAGAGGCCGATAGGTATTTCATTTATAGGTGTCGATAGGCATTATAGATACGGTTGCCGATAGGCATTTCAGATGTAGTTTCCGAAAGGCATTTCAAAAATAGGTGCCGATAGGCATTTCAGATATAGGTGCCGATAGGCATTTCTGATATAGTTGCCGATTGGCATTTTAAAAAAAATGCCGATAGGCATTTAAGATATAGAAGCCGATAGGCATTTTAAATATAGGTGCCGATAGGCATTCCAGATATGGTTGCCGATAGGCATTTCAAATATAAGTGCTGATAGGCATTTCAGATGTAGTTTCCGATAGGCATTTAAAAAATAGGTACCGATAGGCATTTCAGATATAGGTGCCGATAGTCATTTCAGATATAGTTGCCAATTGGCATTTTAAAAATAGGTGTCGATAGGCATTTCAGATATAGAAGCCGATAGGCATTTCAAATATAGGTGCCGATAGGCATTCCAGATATGGTTGCCGATAGGCATTTCAAATATAGGTGCTGATAGGCATTTCAGATGTAGTTTCCGATAGGCATTTCAAAAATAGGTACCGATAGGCATTTCAGATATAGGTGCCGATAGGCATTTCAGATATATTTGCCGATTGGCATTTTAAAAAAAGGTGCCGATAGGCATTTCAGATATAGAAGCCGATAGGTGTTTCAAATATAGGTGTCGATAGGCATTTCAGATATGGTTGCCGATAGGCATTTCAAATTTAGGTGCCGATAGGCATTTCAGATATATTTGCCGATTGGCATTTTAAAAAAAGGTGCCGATAGGCATTTTAGATATAGAAGCCGATAGGCATTTCAAATATAGGTGCCGATAGGCATTTCAGATATAGATGCCGATTGCCATTTTAAAAATAGGTGCCGATAGACATTTCAGATATAGAAGCCGATAGGCATTTCAAATATAGGTGCCGATAGGCATTCCAGATATGGTTGCCGATAGGCATTTCAAATATAGGTGCTGATAGGCATTTCAGATGTAGTTTCCGATAGGCATTTCAAAAATAGGCGCCGATAGGCATTTCAGATATAGGTGCCGATAGGCATTTCAGATATAGTTGCCGATTGCCATTTTAAAAATAGGTGCCGATAGGCATTTCAGATATAGAAGCCGAGAGGCATTTCAAATATAGGTGCCGATAGGCATTCCAGATATGGTTGCCGATAGGCATTTCAAATATAGGTGCTGATAGGCATTTTAGATGTAGTTTCCGATTGGCATTTCAAAAAAAGGTGCCGATAGGCTTTTCAGATATAGGTGTTGATAGGCATTTCAGATATAGTTGCCAATTGGCATTTTAAAAATAGGTGCCGATAAGCATTTCAGATATAGAAGCCGATAGGCATTTCAAGTATAGGTGGCGATAGGCATTCCAGATATGTTTGCCGATAGGCATTTCAAATATAGGTGCTGATAGGCATTTTAGATGTAGTTTCCGATAGACATTTCAAAAATTGATGCCGATAGGCATTTAAGATATAGGTGCCTATAGGCATTTCAGATATAGTTGCCGATTGGCATTTTAAAAATAGGTGCCGATAGGCATTTCAGATATAGAAGCCGATAGGTATTTCAAATATAGGTGTCGATAGGCATTTCAGATATGGTTGCCGATAGGCATTTCAAATATAGGTGCTGATAGGCATTTCAGATGTAGTTTCCGATAGGCAAATAAAAAAATAGGTGCCGATAGGCATTTCAGATATAGGTGCCGATAGGCATTTCAGATATAGTTGCCGATTGGCATTTTAAAAATAGGTGCCGATAGGCATTTTAGATGTAGTTTCAGATAGGCATTTCAAAAATAGGTGCCGATAGGCATTTCAGATATAGGTGCCGATAGGCATATCAGATATAGTTGCCGATAGGCATTTAAAATATAGGTGCCGATAGGCATTTCAAATATAGGTGTCGATAGGCATTTCAGATATGAATGCCGAAAGGCATTTCAGATATAGGTGCCGATAGGCATTTTTGATGTGGTTGCCGATAGGCATTTCAAATATAGGTGCTGATAGGCATTTCAGATGTAGTTTCCGATAGGCATTTCAAAAATAGGTGTCGATAGGCATTTCAGATATAGGTGCCGGTAGGCATTTCAGATATAGTTGCCGATTGGCATTTTAAAAATAGGTGCCGATAGGCATTTCAGATATAGAAGCCGATAGGCATTTCAAATATAGGTGCCGATAGGCATTCCAGATATGGTTGCCGATAGGCATTTCAAATATAGGTGCTGATAGGCATTTCAGATGTAGTTTCCGATAGGCATTTCAAAAATAGGTGCCGATGGGCATTTCAGATATAGGTGCCGATAGGCATTTCAGACATGGTTGCCGATTGGCATTTTAAAAATAGGTGCCGATAGGCATTTCAGATATAGAAGCCGATAGGCATTTCAAATATAGGTGCCGATAGGCATTCCAGATATGGTTGCCGATAGGCATTTCAAATATAGGTGCTGATAGGCATTTCAGATGTAGTTTCCGATAGGCATTTCAAAAATAGGTGCCGATAGGCATTTCAGATATAGGTGCCGATAGGCATTTCAAATATAGGTGCCGATAGGCATTCCAGATATGGTTGCCGATAGGCATTTCAAATATAGGTGCTGATAGGCATTTCAGATGTAGTTTCCGATAGGCATTTCAAAAATAGGTGCCGATAGGCATTTCAGATATAGGTGCCGATAGGCATTTCAGACATGGTTGCCGATTGGCATTTTAAAAATAGGTGCCGATAGGCATTTCAGATATAGAAGCCGATGGGCATTTCAAATATAGGTGCCGATAGGCATTCCAGATATGGTTGCCGATAGGCATTTCAAATATAGGTGCTGATAGGCATTTCAGATGTAGTTTCCGATAGGCATTTCAAAAATAGGTGTCGATAGGCATTTCAGATATAGGTGTCGATAGGCATTTCAGATATAGGTGTCGATAGGCATTTCAGATATAGGTGTCGATAGGCATTTCAGATATAGGTGTCGATAGGCATTTCAGATATAGGTGTCGATAGGCATTTCAGATATAGGTGTCGATAGGCATTTCAGATATAGGTGCCGATAGGCATTTCAGATATAGTTGCCGATTGGCATTTTAAAAATAGGTGCCGATAGGCATTTCAGATATAGAAGCCGATAGGCATTTCAAATATAGGTGCCGATAGGCATTCCAGATATGGTTGCCGATAGGCATTCAAATATAGGTGCTGATAGGCATTTTAGATGTAGTTTCCGATAGGCATTTCAAAAATAGGTGTCGATAGGCATTTCAGATATAGGTGTCGATAGGCATTTCAGATATAGGTGTCGATAGGCATTTCAGATATAGGTGTCGATAGGCATTTCAGATATAGGTGTCGATAGGCATTTCAGATATAGGTGTCGATAGGCATTTCAGATATAGGTGTCGATAGGCATTTCAGATATAGGTGTCGATAGGCATTTCAGATATAGGTGCCGATAGGCATTTCAGATATAGTTGCCGATTGGCATTTTAAAAATAGGTGCCGATAGGCATTTCAGATATAGAAGCCGATGGGCATTTCAAATATAGGTGCCGATAGGCATTAGAGATATGGTTGCCGATAGGCATTTCAAATATAGGTGCTGATAGGCATTTCAGATGTAGTTTCCGATAGGCATTTCAAAAATAGGTGTCGATAGGCATTTCAGATATAGGTGTCGATAGGCATTTCAGATATAGGTGTCGATAGGCATTTCAGATATAGGTGTCGATAGGCATTTCAGATATAGGTGTCGATAGGCATTTCAGATATAGGTGTCGATAGGCATTTCAGATATAGGTGTCGATAGGCATTTCAGATATAGGTGTCGATATGCATTTCAGATATAGGTGTCGATAGGCATTTCAGATATAGGTGTCGATAGGCATTTCAGATATAGGTGCCGATAGGCATTTCAGATATAGTTGCCGATTGGCATTTTAAAAATAGGTGCCGATAGGCATTTCAGATATAGAAGCCGATATGCATTTCAAATATAGGTGCCGATAGGCATTCCAGATATGGTTGCCGATAGGCATTTCAAATATAGGTGCTGATAGGCATTTCAGCTGTAGTTTCCGATAGGCATTTCAAAAATAGGTGTCGATAGGCATTTCAGATATAGGTGTCGATAGGCATTTCAGATATAGGTGTCGATAGGCATTTCAGATATAGGTGTCGATAGGCATTTCAGATATAGGTGTCGATAGGCATTTCAGATATAGGTGTCGATAGGCATTTCAGATATAGGTGCCGATAGGCATTTCAGATATAGTTGCCGATTGGCATTTTAAAAATAGGTGCCGATAGGCATTTCAGATATAGAAGCCGATAGGCATTTCAAATATAGGTGCCGATAGGCATTCCAGATATGGTTGCCGATAGGCATTTCAAATATAGGTGCTGATAGGCATTTCAGATGTAGTTTCCGATAAGCATTTCAAAAATAGGTGTCGATAGGCATTTCAGATATAGGTGTCGATAGGCATTTCAGATATAGGTGTCGATAGGCATTTCAGATATAGGTGTCGATAGGCCTTTCAGATATAGGTGTCGATAGGCATTTCAGATATAGGTGTCGATAGGCATTTCAGATATAGGTGTCGATAGGCATTTCAGATATTGGTGTCGATAGGCATTTCAGATATAGGTGCCGATAGGCATTTCAGATATAGTTGCCGATTGGCATTTTAAAAATAGGTGCCGATAGGCATTTCAGATATAGAAGCCGATAGGCATTTCAAATATAGGTGCCGATAGGCATTCCAGATATGGTTGCCGATAGGCATTTCAAATATAGGTGCAGATAGGCATTTCAGATGTAGTTTCCGATAGGCATTTCAAAAATAGGTGTCGATAGGCATTTCAGATATAGGTGTCGATAGGCATTTCAGATATAGGTGTCGATAGGCATTTCAGATATAGGTGTCGATAGGCATTTCCGATATAGGTGTCGATAGGCATTTCAGATATAGGTGTCGATAGGCATTTCAGATATAGGTGCCGATAGGCATTTCAGATATAGTTGCCGATTGGCATTTTAAAAATAGGTGCCGATAGGCAATTCAGATATAGAAGCCGATAGGCATTTCAAATATAGGTGCCGAAAGGCATTCCAGATATGGTTGCCGATAGGCATTTCAAATATAGGTGCTGATAGGCATTTCAGATGTAGTTTCCGATAGGCATTTCAAAAATAGGTGTCGATAGGCATTTCAGATATAGGTGTCGATAGGCATTTCAGATATAGGTGTCGATAGGCATTTCAGATATAGGTGTCGATAGGCATTTCAGATATAGGTGTCGATAGGCATTTCAGATATAGGTGTCGATAGGCATTTCAGATATAGGTGTCGATAGGCATTTCAGATATAGGTGTCGATAGGCATTTCAGATATAGGTGCCGATAGGCATTTCAGATATAGTTGCCGATTGGCATTTTATAAATAGGTGCCGATAGGCATTTCAGATATAGAAGCCGATAGGCATTTCAAATATAGGTGCCGATAGGCATTCCAGATATGGTTGCCGATAGGCATTTCAAATATAGGTGCTGATAGGCATTTCAGATGTAGTTTCCGATAGGCATTTCAAAAATAGGTGTCGATAGGCATTTGAGATATAGGTGTCGATAGGCATTTCAGATATAGGTGTCGATAGGCATTTCAGACATAGGTGTCGATAGGCATTTCAGATATAGGTGCCGATAGGCATTTCAGATATAGTTGCCGATTGGCATTTTAAAAATAGGTGCCGATAGGCATTTCAGATATAAAAGCCGATAGGCATTTCAAATATAGGTGCCGATAGGCATTCCAGATATGGTTGCCGATAGGCATTTCAAATATAGGTGCTGATAGGCATTTCAGATGTAGTTTCCGATAGGCATTTCAAAAATAGGTGTCGATAGGCATTTCAGATATAGGTGTCGATAGGCATTTCAGATATAGGTGTCGATAGGCATTTCAGATATAGGTGTCGATAGGCATTTCAGATATAGGTGTCGATAGGCATTTCAGATATAGGTGTCGATAGGCATTTCAGATATAGGTGTCGATCGGCATTTCAGATATAGGTGCCGATAGGCATTTCAGATATAGTTGCCGATTGGCATTTTAAAAATAGGTGCCGATAGGCATTTCAGATATAGAAGCCGATAGGCATTTCAAATATAGGTGCCGATAGGCATTCCAGATATGGTTGCCGATAGGCATTTCAAATATAGGTGCAGATAGGCATTTCAGATGTAGTTTCCGATAGGCATTTCAAAAATAGGTGTCGATAGGCATTTCAGATATAGGTGTCGATAGGCATTTCAGATATAGGTGTCGATAGGCATTTCAGATATAGGTGTCGATAGGCATTTCCGATATAGGTGTCGATAGGCATTTCAGATATAGGTGTCGATAGGCATTTCAGATATAGGTGCCGATAGGCATTTCAGATATAGTTGCCGATTGGCATTTTAAAAATAGGTGCCGATAGGCAATTCAGATATAGAAGCCGATAGGCATTTCAAATATAGGTGCCGAAAGGCATTCCAGATATGGTTGCCGATAGGCATTTCAAATATAGGTGCTGATAGGCATTTCAGATGTAGTTTCCGATAGGCATTTCAAAAATAGGTGTCGATAGGCATTTCAGATATAGGTGTCGATAGGCATTTCAGATATAGGTGTCGATAGGCATTTCAGATATAGGTGTCGATAGGCATTTCAGATATAGGTGTCGATAGGCATTTCAGATATAGGTGTCGATAGGCATTTCAGATATAGGTGTCGATAGGCATTTCAGATATAGGTGTCGATAGGCATTTCAGATATAGGTGCCGATAGGCATTTCAGATATAGTTGCCGATTGGCATTTTAAAAATAGGTGCCGATAGGCATTTCAGATATAGAAGCCGATAGGCATTTCAAATATAGGTGCCGATAGGCATTCCAGATATGGTTGCCGATAGGCATTTCAAATATAGGTGCTGATAGGCATTTCAGATGTAGTTTCCGATAGGCATTTCAAAAATAGGTGTCGATAGGCATTTCAGATATAGGTGTCGATAGGCATTTCAGCTATAGGTGTCGATAGGCATTTCAGATATAGGTGTCGATAGGCATTTCAGATATAGGTGTCGATAGGCATTTCAGATATAGGTGTCGATAGGCATTTCAGATATAGGTGTCGATAGGCATTTCAGATATAGGTGCCGATAGGCATTTCAGATATAGTTGCCGATTGGTATTTTAAAAATAGGTGCCGATAGGCATTTCAGATATAGAAGCCGATAGGCATTTCAAATATAGGTGCCGATAGGCATTCTAGATATGGTTGCCGATAGGCATTTCAGATATAGTTGCCGATTGGCATCTTTAAAATAGGTGCCGGTAGGCATTTCAGATATAGAAGCCGATAGGCATTTCAAATGTAGATGCCGATAGGCATTCCAGATATGGTTGCCGATAGGCATTTCAAATATAGGTGCTGATAGGCATTTCAGATGTAGTTTCCGATAGGCATTTCAAAAATAGGTGTCGATAGGCATTTCAGATATAGGTGTCGATAGGCATTTCAGATATAGGTGTCGATAGGCATTTCAGATATAGGTGTCGATAGGCATTTCAGATATAGGTGTCGATAGGCATTTCAGATATAGGTGTCGATAGGCATTTCAGATATAGGTGTCGATAGGCATTTCAGATATAGGTGTCGATAGGCATTTCAGATATAGGTGCCGATAGGCATTTCAGATATAGTTGCCGATTGGTATTTTAAAAATAGGTGTCGATAGGCATTTCAGATATAGGTGTCGATCGGCATTTCAGATATAGGTGCCGATAGGCATTTCAGATATAGTTGCCGATTGGCATTTTAAAAATAGGTGCCGATAGGCATTTCAGATATAGAAGCCGATAGGCATTTCAAATATAGGTGCCGATAGGCATTCCAGATATGGTTGCCGATAGGCATTTCAAATATAGGTGCTGATAGGCATTTCAGATGTAGTTTCCGATAGGCATTTCAAAAATAGGTGTCGATAGGCATTTCAGATATAGGTGTCGATAGGCATTTCAGCTATAGGTGTCGATAGGCATTTCAGATATAGGTGTCGATAGGCATTTCAGATATAGGTGTCGATAGGCATTTCAGATATAGGTGTCGATAGGCATTTCAGATATAGGTGTCGATAGGCATTTCAGATATAGGTGCCGATAGGCATTTCAGATATAGTTGCCGATTGGTATTTTAAAAATAGGTGCCGATAGGCATTTCAGATATAGAAGCCGATAGGCATTTCAAATATAGGTGCCGATAGGCATTCTAGATATGGTTGCCGATAGGCATTTCAGATATAGTTGCCGATTGGCATCTTTAAAATAGGTGCCGGTAGGCATTTCAGATATAGAAGCCGATAGGCATTTCAAATGTAGATGCCGATAGGCATTCCAGATATGGTTGCCGATAGGCATTTCAAATATAGGTGCTGATAGGCATTTCAGATGTAGTTTCCGATAGGCATTTCAAAAATAGGTGTCGATAGGCATTTCAGATATAGGTGTCGATAGGCATTTCAGATATAGGTGTCGATAGGCATTTCAGATATAGGTGTCGATAGGCATTTCAGATATAGGTGTCGATAGGCATTTCAGATATAGGTGTCGATAGGCATTTCAGATATAGGTGTCGATAGGCATTTCAGATATAGGTGTCGATAGGCATTTCAGATATAGGTGCCGATAGGCATTTCAGATATAGTTGCCGATTGGTATTTTAAAAATAGGTGCCGATAGGCATTTCAGATATAGAAGCCGATAGGCATTTCAAATATAGGTGCCGATAGGCATTCCAGATATGGTTGCCGATAGGCATTTCAAATATAGGTGCTGATAGGCATTTCAGATGTAGTTTCCGATAGGCATTTCAAAAATAGGTGTCGATAGGCATTTCAGATATAGGTGTCGATAGGCATTTCAGATATAGGTGTCGATAGGCATTTCAGATATAGGTGTCGATAGGCATTTCAGATATAGGTGTCGATAGGCATTTCAGATATAGGTGTCGATAGGCATTTCAGATATAGGTGTCGATAGGCATTTCAGATATAGGTGCCGATAGGCATTTCAGATATAGTTGCCGATTGGCATTTTAAAAATAGGTGCCGATAGGCATTTCAGATATAGAAGCCGATAGGCATTTCAAATATAGGTGCCGATAGGCATTCCAGATATGGTTGCCGATAGGCATTTCAAATATAGGTGCTGATAGGCATTTCAGATGTAGTTTCCGATAGGCATTTCAAAAATAGGTGTCGATAGGCATTTCAGATATAGGTGTCGATAGGCATTTCAGATATAGGTGTCGATAGGCATTTCAGATATAGGTGTCGATAGGCATTTCAGATATAGGTGTCGATAGGCATTTCAGATATAGGTGTCGATAGGCATTTCAGATATAGGTGTCGATAGGCATTTCAGATATAGGTGTCGATAGACATTTCAGATATAGGTGCCGATAGGCATTTCAGATATAGTTGCCGATTGGCATTTTAAAAATAGGTGCCGATAGGCATTTCAGATATAGAAGCCGATAGGCATTTCAAATATAGGTGCCGATAAGCATTCCAGATATGGTTGCCGATAGGCATTTCAAATATAGGTGCTGATAGGCATTTCAGATGTAGTTTCCGATAGGCATTTCAAAAATAGGTGTCGATAGGCATTTCAGATATAGGTGTCGATAGGCATTTCAGATATAGGTGTCGATAGGCATTTCAGATATAGGTGTCGATAGGCATTTCAGATATAGGTGTCGATAGGCATTCCGGATATGGCTGCCGATAGGAATTTCAAATATAGGTGCTGATAGGCATTTTAGATGTAGTTTCCGATAGGCATTTCAAAAATAGGTGCCGATAGGCATTTTAGATATAGGTGCCGATAGGCATTTCAGATATAGAAGCCGATTGGCATTTCAAATATAGGTGCCGATAGGCATTCCAGATATGGTTGCCGATAGGCATTTCAAATATAGGTGCTGATAGGCATTTCAGATGTAGTTTCGAATAGGCATTTCAAAAATAGGTGCCGATAGGCATTTCAGATATAAGTGCCGATAGGCATTTCAGATATAGTTGCCGATTGGCATCTTTAAAATAGGTGCCGGTAGGCATTTCAGATATAGAAGCCGATAGGCATTTCAAATGTAGATGCCGATAGGCATTCCAGATATGATTGCCGATAGGCATTTCAAATATAAGTGCTGAAAGGCATTTCAGATGTAGTTTCCGATAGGCATTTCAAAAATTGGTGCCGATAGGCACTTCAGATATAGGTGCCGATAGGCATTTCAGATATAGTTGCCGATTGGCACTTTAAAAATAGGTGCCGATAGGCATTTCAGATATAGAAGCCGATAGGTATTTCAAATATAGGTGTCGATAGGCATTTCAGATATGGTTGCCGATAGGCATTTCAAATATTGGTGCTGATAGGCATTTCAGATGTAGTTTCCGATAGGCATTTCAAAAATAGGTGCCGATAGGCATTTCAGATATAGTTGCCGATTTGGCATTTTTAAAATAGGTGCCGATAGGCATTTCAGATATAGAAGCCGATAGGCATTTCAAATATAGGTGCCGATAGGCATTCCAGATATGGTTGCTGATAGGCATTTCAAATATAGGTGCTGATTGGCGTTTCAGATGTAGTTTCCGATAGGCATTTCTAAAATTGGTGCCGATAGGCATTTCAGATATAGGTGCCGATAGGCATTTCAGATATAGTTGCCGATTGGCATTTTAAAAATAGGTGTCGATAGGCATTTCAGATATAGAAGCCGATAGGCATTTCAAATATAGGTGTCGATAGGCACTTCAGATATGTTTGCCGATAGGCATTTCAAATATAGGTGCTGATAGGCATTTCAGATGTAGTTTCCAATAGGCATTTCAAAAATAGGTGCCGATAGGCATTTCAGATATAGGTGCCGATAGGCATTTCAGATATAGTTGCCGATTGGCATTTTAAAAATAGGTGCCGATAGGCATTTTAGATGTTGTTTCCGATAGGCATTTCAAAAATAGGTGCCGATAGGCATTTCAGATATAGGTGCCGATAGGCATATCAGATATAGTTGCCGATAGGCATTTAAAATATAGGTGCCGATAGGCATTTCAAATATAGGTGTCGATAGGCATTTCACATATAAATGCCGAAAGGCATTTCAGATATAGTTGCCGATAGGCATTTCTGATGTGGTTGCCGATAGGCATTTCAAATATAGGTGCTGATAGTCATTTCAGATGTAGTTTTCGATAGGCATTTCAAAAATTGATGCCGATAGGCATTTCAGATATAGGTGCCGATATGCATTTCAGATATAGTTACCGATTGGCATTTTAAAAATATGTGCCGATAGGCATTTCAGATATAGAAGCCGATAGGTATTTCAAATATAGGTGTCGATAGGCATTTCAGATATGGTTGACGATAGGCATTTCAAATATAGGTGCCGATAGGCATTTCAGATATAGGTGCCGATAGGCATTTCAGATATAGTTGCCGATTGGCATTTTAAAAATAGGTGCTGATAGGCATTTCAGATATAGAAGCCGATAGGTATTTCAAATATAGGTGTCGATAGGCATTTCAGATATGGTTGCCGATAGGCATTTCAAATATAGGTGCTGATAGGCATTTCAGATGTAGTTTCCGATAGGCAAATGAAAAAATAGGTGCCGATAGGCATTTCAGATATAGGTGCCGATAGGCATTTCAGATATAGTTGCCGATTATCATTTTAAAAATAGGTGCCGATAGGCATTTCAGATATAGAAGCCGATAGGCATTTCAAATATAGGTGCCGATAGGCATTCAAGATATGGTTGCCGATAGGCATTTCAAATATAGGTGCTGATAGGCATTTCAGATGTAGTTTCCGATTGGCATTTCAAAAATAGGTGTCGATAGGCATTTCAGATATAGGTGCCGATAGGCATTTCAGATATAGTTGCCGATTGGCATTTTAAAAATAGGTGCCGATAGGCATTTCAGATATAGAAGCCGATAGGCATTTCAAATATAGGTGCCGATAGGCATTCCAGATATGGTTGCCGATAGGCATTTCAAATATAGGTGCTGATAGGCATTTCAGATGTAGTTTCCGATAGGCATTTCAAAAAGAGGTTCCGATAGGCATTTCAGATATAGGTGCCGATAGGCATTTCAGACATGGTTGCCGATTGGCATTTTAAAAATAGGTGCCGATAGGCATTTCAGAAATAGAAGCCGTTAGGCATTTCAAATATAGGTGCCGATAGGCATTCCAGATATGATTGCCGATAGGCATTTGAAATATAGGTGCTGATAGGCATTTCAGATGTAGTTTCCGATAGGCATTTCAAAAATAGGTGCCGATAGGCATTTCAGATATAGGTGCTGATAGGCATTTCAGATATAGTTGCCGATTGGCATTTTAAAAATAGGTGCCGATAGGCATTTCAGATATAGAAGCCGATAGGCATTTTAAATATAGGTGCCGATAGGCATTCCAGATATGGTTGCCGATAGGCATTTCAAATATAGGTGCTGATAGGCATTTCAGATGTAGTTTCCGATAGGCATTTAAAAAATTGGTGCCGATAGGCATTTCAGATATAGGTGCCGTTAGGCATATCAAATATAGTTGCCGATAGGCATTTAAAATATAGGTGCCAATAGGCATTTCAAATATAGGTGTCGATAGGCATTTCAGATATGAATGCCGAAAGGCATTTCAGATATAGTTGCCGATTTGCATTTTAAAAATAGGTGCCGATAGGCATTTCAGATATAGAAGCCGATAGGCATTTCAAATATAGGTGCCGATAGGCATTCCATTTATGGTTGCCGATAGGCATTTCAAATATAGGTGCTGATAGGCATTTCAGATGTAGTTTCCGATAGGCATTTCAAAAATAGGTGTCGATAGGCATTTCAGATATAGGTGCCGATAGGCATTTCAGATATAGGTGCCGATAGGCATTTCAGATATAGTTGCCGATTGGCATTTTAAAAATAGGTGCCGATAGGCATTTCAGATATAGAAGCCGATAGGTATTTCAAATATAGGTGTCGATAGGCATTTCAGATATAGTTGCCGATAGGCATTTCAAATATAGGTGCTGATAGGCATTTCAAATGTAGTTTCCGATAGGCATTTCAAAAATAGGTGCCGATAGGCATTTCAGATATAGGTGCCGATAGGCATTTCAGATATAGTTGCCGATTGGCATTTTAAAAATAGGTCCCGTTAGGCATTTCAGATATAGAAGCCGATAGGCATTTCAAATATAGGTGCCGATAGGCATTCCAGATATGGTTGCCGATAGGCATTTCAAATATAGGTGCTGATAAGCATTTCAGATGTAGTTTACGATAGGCATTTCAAAAATAGGTGCCGATAGGCATTTCAGATATAGGTGCCGATAGGCATTTCAGATATAGTTGCCAATTGGCATTTTAAAAATAGGTGCCGATAGGCATTTCAGATATAGAAGCCGATAGGCATTTCAAATATAGGTGCCGATAGGCATTCCAGATATGGTTGCCGATAGGCATTTCAAATATAGGTGCTTATAGGCATTTAAGATGTAGTTTCCGATAGGCATTTCAAAAATTGATGCCGATAGGCATTTCAGATATAGGTGCCGATAGGCATTTCAGATATAGTTGCCGATTGGCATTTTTAAAACAGGTGCCGATAGGCATTTCAGATATAGAGGCCGATAGGTATTTCAAATATAGGTGTCGATAGGCATTATAGATACGGTTGCCGATAGGCATTTCAAATATAGGAGCAGATAGGCATTTCAGATGTAGTTTCCGAAAGGCATTTCAAAAATAGGTGCCGATAAACATTTCAGATATAGGTGCCGATAGGCATTTCTGATATAGTTGCCGATTGCAATTTTAAAAATAGGTGCCGATAGGCATTTCAGATATAGAAGCCGATAGGCATTTTAAATATAGGTGCCGATAGGCATTCCAGATATGGTTGCCGATAGGCATTTCAAATATAAGTGCTGATAGGCATTTCAGATGTAGTTTCCGATAGGCATTTCAAAAATAGGTACCGATAGGCATTTCAGATATAGGTGCCGATAGTCATTTCAGATATAGTTGCCAATTGGCATTTTAAAAATAGGTGTCGATAGGTATTTCAGATATAGAAGCCGATAGGCATTTCAAATATAGGTGCCGATAGGCATTTCAAATATAGGTGCTGATAGGCATTTTAGATGTAGTTTCCGATAGGCATTTCAAAAATTGATGCCGATAGGCATTTAAGATATAGGTGCCGATAGGCATTTCAGATATAGTTGCCGATTGGCATTTTAAAAATAGGTGCCGATAGGCATTTCAGATATAGAAGCCGATAGGTATTTCAAATATAGGTGTCGATAGGCATTTCAGATATGGTTGCCGATAGGCATTTCAAATATAGGTGCTGATAGGCATTTCAGATGTAGTTTCCGATAGGCAAATGAAAAAATAGGTGCCGATAGGCATTTCAGATATAGGTGCCGATTGGCATTTCAGATATAGGTGCCGATAGGCATTTCAGATATAGTTGCCGATTGGCATTTTAAAAATAGGTGCCGATAGGCATTTCAGATATAGAAGCCGATAGGCATTTCAAATATAGGTGCCGATAGGCATTCCAGATATGGTTGCCGATAGGCATTTCAAATATAGGTGCTGATAGGCATTTCAGATGTAGTTTCCGATAGGCATTTCAAAAATAGGTGTCGATAGGCATTTCAGATATAGGTGTCGATAGGCATTACAGATATAGGTGTCGATAGGCATTTCAGATATAGGTGTCGATAGGCATTTCAGATATAGGTGTCGATAGGAATTTCAGATATAGGTGTCGATAGGCATTTCAGAAATAGGTGTCGATAGGCATTTCAGATATAGGTGCCGATAGGCATTTCAGATATAGTTGCCGATTGGCATTTTAAAAATAGGTGCCGATAGGCATTTCAGATATAGAAGCCGATAGGCATTTCAAATATAGGTGCCGATAAGCATTCCAGATATGGTTGCCGATAGGCATTTCAAATATAGGTGCTGATAGGCATTTCAGATGTAGTTTCCGATAGGCATTTCAAAAATAGGTGTCGATAGGCATTTCAGATATAGGTGTCGATAGGCATTTCAGATATAGGTGTCGATAGGCATTTCAGATATAGGTGTCGATAGGCATTTCAGATATAGGTGTCGATAGGCATTTCAGATATAGGTGGCGATAGGCATTTCAGATATAGGTGTCGATAGGCATTTCAGATATAGGTGTCGATAGGCATTTCAGATATAGGTGTCGATAGGCATTTCAGATATAGGTGCCGATAGGCATTTCAGATATAGTTGCCGATTGGTATTTTAAAAATAGGTGCCGATAGGCATTTCAGATATAGAAGCCGATAGGCATTTCAAATATAGGTGCCGATAGGCATTCCAGATATGGTTGCCGATAGGCATTTCAAATATAGGTGCTGATAGGCATTTCAGATGTAGTTTCCGATAGGCATTTCAAAAATAGGTGTCGATAGGCATTTCAGATATAGGTGTCGATAGGCATTTCAGATATAGGTGTCGATAGGCATTTCAGATATAGGTGTCGATAGGCATTTCAGATATAGGTGTCGATAGGCATTTCAGATATAGGTGTCGATAGGCATTTCAGATATAGGTGTCGATAGGCATTTCAGATATAGGTGTCGATAGGCATTTCAGATATAGGTGCCGATAGGCATTTCAGATATAGTTGCCGATTGGCATTTTAAAAATAGGTGCCGATAGGCATTTCAGATATAGAAGCCGATAGGCATTTCAAATATAGGTGCCGATAGGCATTCCAGATATGGTTGCCGATAGGCATTTCAAATATAGGTGCTGATAGGCATTTTTTATGTAGTTTCCGATAGGCATTTCAAAAATAGGTGTCGATAGGCATTTCAGATATAGGTGTCGATAGGCATTTCAGATATAGGTGTCGATAGGCATTTCAGATATAGGTGTCGATAGGCATTTCAGATATAGGTGTCGATAGGCATTTCAGATATAGGTGTCGATAGGCATTTCAGATATAGGTGTCGATAGGCATTTCAGATATAGGTGTCGATAGGCATTAAAGATATAGGTGCCGATAGGCATTTCAGATATAGTTGCCGATTGGCATTTTAAAAATAGGTGCCGATAGGCATTTCAGATATAGAAGCCGATAGGCATTTCAAATATAGGTGCCGATAGGCATTCCAGATATTGTTGCCGATAGGCATTTCAAATATAGGTGCTGATAGGCATTTCAGATGTAGTTTCCGATAGGCATTTCAAAAATAGGTGTCGATAGGCATTTCAGATATAGGTGTCGATAGGCATTTCAGATATAGGTGTCGATAGGCATTTCAGATATAGGTGTCGATAGGCATTTCAGATATAGGTGTCGATAGGCATTCCGGATACGGTTGCCGATAGGCATTTCAAATATAGGAGCAGATAGGCATTTCAGATGTAGTTTCCGAAAGGCATTTCAAAAATAGGTGCCGATAAACATTTCAGATATAGGTGCCGAAAGGCATTTCTGATATAGTTGCCGATTGCAATTTTAAAAATAGGTGCCGATAGGCATTTCAGATATAGAAGCCGATAGGCATTTTAAATATAGGTGCCGATAGGCATTCCAGATATGGTTGCCGATAGGCATTTCAAATATAAGTGCTGATAGGCATTTCAGATGTAGTTTCCGATAGGCATTTCAAAAATAGGTACCGATAGGCATTTCAGATATAGGTGCCGATAGTCATTTCAGATATAGTTGCCAATTGGCATTTTAAAAATAGGTGTCGATAGGCATTTCAGATATAGAAGCCGATAGGCATTTCAAATATAGGTGCCGATAGGCATTTCAAATATAGGTGCTGATAGGCATTTTAGATGTAGTTTCCGATAGGCATTTCAAAAATTGATGCCGATAGGCATTTAAGATATAGGTGCCGATAGGCATTTCAGATATAGTTGCCGATTGGCATTTTAAAAATAGGTGCCGATAGGCATTTCAGATATAATAGCCGATAGGTATTTCAAATATAGGTGTCGATAGGCATTTCAGATATGGTTGCCGATAGGCATTTCAAATATAGGTGCTGATAGGCATTTCAGATGTAGTTTCCGATAGGCAAATGAAAAAATAGGTGCCGATAGGCATTTCAGATATAGGTGCCGATTGGCATTTCAGATATAGGTGCCGATAGGCATTTCAGATATAGTTGCCGATTGGCATTTTAAAAATAGGTGCCGATAGGCATTTCAGATATAGAAGCCGATAGGCATTTCAAATATAGGTGCCGATAGGCATTCCAGATATGGTTGCCGATAGGCATTTCAAATATAGGTGCTGATAGGCATTTCAGATGTAGTTTCCGATAGGCATTTCAAAAATAGGTGTCGATAGGCATTTCAGATATAGGTGTCGATAGGCATTTCAGATATAGGTGTCGATAGGCATTTCAGATATAGGTGTCGATAGGCATTTCAGATATAGGTGTCGATAGGCATTTCAGATATAGGTGTCGATAGGCATTTCAGATATAGGTGTCGATAGGCATTTCAGATATAGGTGCCGATAGGCATTTCAGATATAGTTGCCGATTGGCATTTTAAAAATAGGTGCCGATAGGCATTTCAGATATAGAAGCCGATAGGCATTTCAAATATAGGTGCCGATAGGCATTCCAGATATGGTTGCCGATAGGCATTTCAAATATAGGTGCTGATAGGCATTTCAGATGTAGTTTCCGATAGGCATTTCAAAAATAGGTGTCGATAGGCATTTCAGATATAGGTGTCGATAGGCATTTCAGATATAGGTGTCGATAGGCATTTCAGATATAGGTGTCGATAGGCATTTCAGATATAGGTGTCGATAGGCATTTCAGATATAGGTGTCGATAGGCATTTCAGATATAGGTGTCGATAGGCATTTTAGATATAGGTGTCGATAGGCATTTCAGATATAGGTGTCGATAGGCATTTCAGATATAGGTGCCGATAGGCATTTCAGATATAGTTGCCGATTGGTATTTTAAAAATAGGTGCCGATAGGCATTTCAGATATAGAAGCCGATAGGCATTTCAAATATAGGTGCCGATAGGCATTCCAGATATGGTTGCCGATAGGCATTTCAAATATAGGTGCTGATAGGCATTTCAGATGTAGTTTCCGATAGGCATTTCAAAAATAGGTGTCGATAGGCATTTCAGATATAGGTGTCGATAGGCATTTCAGATATACGTGTCGATAGGCATTTCAGATATAGGTGTCGATAGGCATTTCAGATATAGGTGTCGATAGGCATTTCAGATATAGGTGTCGATAGGCATTTCAGATATAGGTGTCGATAGGCATTTCAGATATAGGTGCCGATAGGCATTTCAGATATAGTTGCCGATTGGCATTTTAAAAATAGGTGCCGATAGGCATTTCAGATATAGAAGCCGATAGGCATTTCAAATATAGGTGCCGATAGGCATTCCAGATATGGTTGCCGATAGGCATTTCAAATATAGGTGCTGATAGGCATTTTTTATGTAGTTTCCGATAGGCATTTCAAAAATAGGTGTCGATAGGCATTTCAGATATAGGTGTCGATAGGCATTTCAGATATAGGTGTCGATAGGCATTTCAGATATAGGTGTCGATAGGCATTTCAGATATAGGTGTCGATAGGCATTTCAGATATAGGTGTCGATAGGCATTTCAGATATAGGTGTCGATAGGCATTTCAGATATAGGTGTCGATAGGCATTAAAGATATAGGTGCCGATAGGCATTTCAGATATAGTTGCCGATTGGCATTTTAAAAATAGGTGCCGATAGGCATTTCAGATATAGAAGCCGATAGGCATTTCAAATATAGGTGCCGATAGGCATTCCAGATATGGTTGCCGATAGGCATTTCAAATATAGGTGCTGATAGGCATTTCAGATGTAGTTTCCGATAGGCATTTCAAAAATAGGTGTCGATAGGCATTTCAGATATAGGTGTCGATAGGCATTTCAGATATAGGTGTCGATAGGCATTTCAGATATAGGTGTCGATAGGCATTTTAGATATAGGTGTCGATAGGCATTCCGGATATGGCTGCCGATAGGAATTTCAAATATAGGTGCTGATAGGCATTTTAGATGTAGTTTCCGATAGGCATTTCAAAAATAGGTGCTGATAGGCATTTTAGATATAGGTGCCGATAGGCATTTCAGATATAGAAGCCGATAGGCATTTCAAATATAGGTGCCGATAGGCATTCCAGATATGGTTGCCGATAGGCATTTCAAATATAGGTGCTGATAGGCATTTCAGATGTAGTTTCGGATAGGCATTTCAAAAATAGGTGCCGATAGGCATTTCAGATATAGGTGCCGATAGGCATTTCAGATATAGTTGCCGATTGCCATCTTTAAAATAGGTGCCGGTAGGCATTTCAGATATAGAAGCCGATAGGCATTTCAAATGTAGATGCCGATAGGCATTCCAGATATGATTGCCGATAGGCATTTCAAATATAAGTGCTGAAAGGCATTTCAGATGTAGTTTCCTATAGGCATTTCAAAAATTGGTGCCGATAGGCACTTCAGATATAGGTGCCGATAGGCATTTCAGATATAGTTGCCGATTGGCACTTTAAAAATAGGTGCCGATAGGCATTTCAGATATAGAAGCCGATAGGTATTTCAAATATAGGTGTCGATAGGCATTTCAGATATGGTTGCCGATAGGCATTTCAAATATTGGTGCTGATAGGCATTTCAGATGTAGTTTCCGTTAGGCATTTCAAAAATAGGTGCCGATAGGCATTTCAGATATAGTTGCCGATTTGGCATTTTTAAAATAGGTGCCGATAGGCATTTCAGATATAGAAGCCGATAGGCATTTCAAATATAGGTGCCGATAGGCATTCCAGATATGGTTGCTGATAGGCATTTCAAATATAGGTGCTGATTGGCATTTCAGATGTAATTTCCGATAGGCATTTCTAAAATTGGTGCCGATAGGCATTTCAGATATAGGTGCCGATAGGCATTTCAGATATAGTTGCCGATTGGCATTTTAAAAATAGGTGTCGATAGGCATTTCAGATATAGAAGCCGATAGGCATTTCAAATATAGGTGTCGATAGGCACTTCAGATATGTTTGCCGATAGGCATTTCAAATATAGGTGCTGATAGGCATTTCAGATGTAGTTTCCAATAGGCATTTCAAAAATAGGTGCCGATAGGCATTTCAGATATAGGTGCCGATAGGCATTTCAGATATAGTGTCCGATTGGCATTTTAAAAATAGGTGCCGATAGGCACTTTAGATGTAGTTTCCGATAGGCATTTCAAAAATAGGTGCCGATAGGCATTTCAGATATAGGTGCCGATAGGCATATCAGATATAGTTGCCGATAGGCATTTAAAATATAGGTGCTGATAGTCATTTCAGATGTAGTTTTCGATAGGCATTTCAAAAATTGATGCCGATAGGCATTTCAGATATAGGTGCCGATAGGCATTTCAGATATAGTTACCGCTTGGCATTTTAAAAATAGGTGCCGATAGGCATTTCAGATATAGAAGCCGATAGGTATTTCAAATATAGGTGTCGATAGGCATTTCAAATATGGTTGATGATAGGCATTTCAAATATAGGTGCCGATAGGCATTTCAGATATAGGTGCCGATAGGCATTTCAGATATAGTTGCCGATTGGCATTTTAAAAATAGGTGCCGATAGGCATTTCAGATATAGAAGCCGATAGGTATTTCAAATATAGGTGTCGATAGGCATTTCAGATATGGTTGCCGATAGGCATTTCAAATATAGGTGCTGATAGGCATTTCAGATGTAGTTTCCGATAGGCAAATGAAAAAATAGGTGCCGATAGGCATTTCAGATATAGGTGCCGATAGGCATTTCAGATATAGTTGCCGATTGGCATTTTAAAAATAGGTGCCGATAGGCATTTCAGATATAGAAGCCGATAGGCATTTTAAATATAGGTGCCGATAGGCATTATAGATATGGTTGCCGATAGGCATTTCAAATATAGGTGCTGATAGGCATTTCAGATGTAGTTTCCGATAGGCATTTCAAAAATAGGTGTCGATAGGCATTTCAGATATAGGTGCCGATAGGCATTTTAGATATAGTTGCCGATTGGCATTTTAAAAATAGGTGCCGATAGGCATTTCAAATATAGAAGCCGATAGGCATTTCAAATATAGGTGCCGATAGGCATTCCAGATATGGTTGCCGATAGGCATTTCAAATATAGGTGCTGATAGGCATTTCAGATGTAGTTTCCGATAGGCATTTCAAAAAGAGGTGCCGATAGGCATTTCAGATATAGGTGCCGATAGGCATTTCAGACATGGTTGCCGATTGGCATTTTAAAAATAGGTACCGATAGGCATTTCAGATATAGAAGCCGATAGGCATTTCAAATATAGGTGCCGATAGGCATTCCAGATATGATTGCCGATAGGCATTTCAAATATAGGTGCTGATAGGCATTTCAGATGTAGTTTCCAATAGGCATTTCAAAAATAGGTGCCGATAGGCATTTCAGATATAGGTGCAGATAGGCATTTCAGATATAGTTGCCGATTGGCATTTTAAAAATAGGTGCCGATAGGCATTTCAGATATAGAAGCCGATATACATTTTAAATATAGGTGCCGATAGGCATTCCAGATATGGTTGCCGATAGGCATTTCAAATATAGGTGCTGATAGGCATTTCAGATGTAGTTTCCGATAGGCATTTAAAAAATTGGTGCCGATAGGCATTTCAGATATAGGTGCCGATAGGCATATCAGATATAGACGCCGATAGGCATTTAAAATATAGGTGCCAATAGGCATTTTAAATATAGGTGTCGATAGGCATTTCAGATATGAATGCCGAAAGGCATTTCAGATATAGTTGCTGATTGGCATTTTAAAAATAGGTGCCGATAGGCATTTCAGATATAGAAGCCGATAGGCATTTCAAATATAGGTGCCGATAGGCATTCCATTTATGGTTGCCGATAGGCATTTCAAATATAGGTGCTGATAGGCATTTCAGATGTAGTTTCCGATAGGCATTTCAAAAATAGGTGTCGATAGGCATTTCAGATATAGGTGCCGATAGGCATTTCAGATATAGTTGCCGATTGGCATTTTAAAAATAGGTGCCGATAGGCATTTCAGATATAGAAGCCGATAGGCATTTCAAATATAGGTGCCGATAGGCATTCCAGATATGGTTGCCGATAGGCATTTCAAATATAGGTGCTGATAGGCATTTCAGATGTATTTTCCGATAGGCATTTCAAAAAGAGGTGCCGATAGGCATTTCAGATATAGGTGCCGATAGGCATTTCAGACATGGTTGCCGATTGGCATTTTAAAAATAGGTGCCGATAGGCATTTCAGATATAGAAGCCGATAGGCATTTCAAATAGAGGTGCCGATAGGCATTCCAGTTATGGTTGCCGATAGGCATTTCAAATATAGGTGCTTATAGGCATTTAAGATGTAGTTTCCGATAGGCATTTCAAAAATTGATGCCGATAGGCATTTCAGATATAGGTGCCGATAGGCAATTCAGATATAGTTGCGGATTGGCATTTTAAAAACAGGTGCCGATAGGCATTTCAGATATAGAGGCCGATAGGTATTTCAAATATAGGTGTCGATAGGCATTATAGATACGGTTGCCGATAGGCATTTCAGATGTAGTTTCCGAAAGGCATTTCAAAAATAGGTGCCGATAGGCATTTCAGATATAGGTGCCGATAGGCAATTCTGATATAGTTGCCGATTGGCATTTTAAAAAAAATGCCGATAGGCATTTAAGATATAGAAGCCGATAGGCATTTTAAATATAGGTGCCGATAGGCATTCCAGATATGGTTGCCGATAGGCATTTCAAATATAAGTGCTGATAGGCATTTCAGATGTAGTTTCCGATAGGCATTTCAAAAATAGGTACCGATAGGCATTTCAGATATAGGTGCCGATAGTTCGTTCAGATATAGTTGCCAATTGGCATTTTAAAAATAGGTGTCGATAGGCATTTCAGATATAGAAGCCGATAGGCATTTCAAATATAGGTGCCGATAGGCATTCCAGATATGGTTGCCGATAGGCATTTCAAATATAGGTGCTGATAGGCATTTCAGATGTAGTTTCCGATAGGCATTTCAAAAATAGGTACCGATAGGCATTTCAGATATAGGTGCCGATAGGCATTTCAGATATATTTGCCGATTGGCATTTTAAAAAAAGGTGCCGATAGGCATTTCAGATATAGAAGCCGATAGGTATTTCAAATATAGGTGTCGATAGGCATTTCAGATATGGTTGCCGATAGGCATTTCAAATTTAGGTGCCGATAGGCATTTCAGATATATTTGCCGATTGGCATTTTAAAAAAAGGTGCCGATAGGCATTTCAGATATAGAAGCCGATAGGCATTTCAAATATAGGTGCCGATAGGCATTTCAGATATAGATGCCGATTGCCATTTTAAAAATAGGTGCCGATAGACATTTCAGATATAGAAGCCGATAGGCATTTCAAATATAGGTGCTGATAGGCATTTCAGATGTAGTTTCCGATAGGCATTTAAAAAATTGGTGCCGATAGGCATTTCAGATATAGGTGCCGATAGGCATTTCAGATATAGTTGCCGATTGGCATTTTAAAAATAGGTGCCGATAGGCATTTCAGATATAGAAGCCGATAGGTATTTCAAATATAGGTGTCGATAGGCAATTCAGATATGGTTGCCGATAGGCATTTCAAATATAGGTGCTGTAGGCATTTCAGATGTAGTTTCCGATAGGCATTTCAGATATAGGTGTCGATAGGCATTTCAGATATAGGTGTCGATAGGCATTTCAGATATAGGTGTCGATAGGCATTTCAGATATAGGTGTCGATAGGCATTTCAGATATAGGTGTCGATAGGCATTTCAGATATAGGTGCCGATAGGTATTTTAGATATAGTTGCCGATTGGCATTTTAAAAATAGGTGCCGATAGGCATTTCAGATATAGAAGCCGATAGGCATTTCAAATATAGGTGCCGATAGGCATTCCAGATATGGTTGCCGATAGGCATTTCAAATATAGGTGCTGTAGGCATTTCAGATGTAGTTTCCGATAGGCATTTCAAAAATAGGTGTCGATAGGCATTTCAGATATAGGTGTCGATAGGCATTTCAGATATAGGTGTCGATAGGCATTTCAGATATAGGTGTCGATAGGCATTTCAGATATAGGTGTCGATAGGCATTTCAGATATAGGTGTCGATAGGCATTTCAGATATAGGTGTCGATAGGCATTTCAGAATAGGTGTCGATAGGCATTTCAGATATAGGTGTCGATAGGCATTTCAGATATAGGTGCCGATAGGCATTTCAGATATAGTTGCCGATTGGCATTTTAAAAATAGGTGCCGATAGGCATTTCAGATATAGAAGCCGATAGGCATTTCAAATATAGGTGCCGATAGGCATTCCAGATATGGTTGCCGATAGGCATTTCAAATATAGGTGCTGATAGGCATTTCAGATGTAGTTTCCGATAGGCATTTCAAAAATAGGTGTCGATAGGCATTTCAGATATAGGTGTCGATAGCCATTTCAGATATAGGTGTCGAAAGGCATTTCAGATATAGGTGTCGATAGGCATTTCAGATATAGGTGTCGATAGGCATTTCAGATATAGGTGTCGATAGGCATTTCAGATATAGGTGTCGATAGGCATTTCAGATATAGGTGTCGATAGGCATTTCAGATTTAGGTGCCGATAGGCATTTCAGATATAGCTGCCGATTGGCATTTTAAAAATAGGTGCTGATAGGCATTTCAGATATAGAAGCCGATAGGCATTTCAAATATAGGTGCCGATAGGCATTCCAGATATGGTTGCCGATAGGCATTTCAAATATAGGTGCTGATAGGCATTTCAGATGTAGTTTCCGATAGGCATTTCAAAAATAGGTGTCGATAGGCATTTCAGATATAGGTGTCGATAGGCATTTCAGATATAGGTGTCGATAGGCATTTCTGATATAGGTGTCGATAGGCATTTCAGATATAGGTGTCGATAGGCATTTCAGATATAGGTGTCGATAGGCATTTCAGATATAGGTGTCGATAGGCATTTCAGATATAGGTGTCGATAGGCTTTTCAGATATAGGTGTCGATAGGCATTTCAGATATAGGTGTCGATAGGCATTTCAGATATAGGTGTCGATAGGCATTTCAGATATAGGTGTCGATATGCATTTCAGATATAGGTGTCGATAGGCATTTCAGATATAGGTGTCGATAGGCATTTCAGATGTAGGTGCCGATAGGCATTTCAGATATAGTTGCCGATTGGCATTTTAAAAATAGGTGCCGATTGGCATTTCAGATATAGAAGCCGATAGGCATTTCAAATATAGGTGCCGATAGGCATTCCAGATATGGTTGCCGATAGGCATTTCAAATATAGGTGCTGATAGGCATTTCAGATGTAGTTTCCGATAGGCATTTCAAAAATAGGTGTCGATAGGCATTTCAGATATAGGTGTCGATAGGCATTTCAGATATAGGTGTCAATAGGCATTTCAGATATAGGTGTCGATAGGCATTTCAGATATAGGTGTCGATAGGCATTTCAGATATAGGTGTCGATAGGCATTTCAGATATAGGTGTCGATAGGCATTTCAGATATAGATGTCGATAGGCATTTCAGATATAGGTGTCGATAGGCATTTCAGATATAGGTGCCGATAGGCATTTCAGATATAGTTGCCGATTGGCATTTTAAAAATAGGTGCCGATAGGCATTTCAGATATAGAAGCCGAAAGGCATTTCAAATATAGGTGCCGATAGGCATTCCAGATATGGTTGCCGATAGGCATTTCAAATATAGGTGCTGATGGGCATTTCAGATGTAGTTTCCAATAGGCATTTCAAAAATAGGTGTCGATAGGCATTTCAGATATAGGTGTCGATAGGCATTTCAGATATAGGTGTCGATAGGCATTTCAGATATAGGTGTCGATAGGCATTTCAGATATAGGTGTCGATAGGCATTTCAGATATAGGTGTCGATAGGCATTTCAGATATAGGTGCCGATAGGCATTTCAGATATAGTTGCCGATTGGCATTTTAAAAATAGGTGCCGATAGGCATTTCAGATATAGAAGCCGATAGGCATTTCAAATATAGGTGTCGATAGGCATTTCAGATATAGGTGCCGATAGGCATTTCAGATATAGTTGCCGATTGGCATTTTAAAAATAGGTGCCGATAGGCATTTCAAATATAGGTGCCGATAGGCATTCCAGATATGGTTGCCGATAGGCATTTCAAATATAGGTGCTGATAGGCATTTCAGATGTAGTTTTCAATAGGCATTTCAAAAATAGGTGTCGATAGGCATTTCAGATATAGGTGTCGATAGGCATTTCAGATATAGGTGTCGATAGGCATTTCAGATATAGGTGTTGATAGGCATTTCAGATATAGGTGTCGATAGGCATTTCAGATATAGGTGCCGATAGGCATTTCAGATATAGTTAACGATTGGCATTTTAAAAATAGGTGCCGATAGGCATTTCAGATATAGAAGCCGATAGGCATTTCAAATATAGGTGCCGATAGGCATTCCAGATATGGTTGCCGATAGGCATTTCAAATATAGGTGTCGATAGGCATTTCAGATATAGGTGTCGATAGGCATTTCAGATATAGGTGTCGATAGGCATTTCAGATATAGGTGTCGATAGGCATTTCAGATAAAGGTGTCGATAGGCATTTCAGATATAGGTGTCGATAGGCATTTCAGATATAGGTGTCGATAGGCATTTCAGATATAGGTGTCGATAGGCATTTCAGATATAGGTGCCGATAGGCATTTCAGATATAGTTGCCGATTGGCATTTTAAAAATAGGTGCCGATAGGCATTTCAGATATAGAAGCCGATAGGCATTTCAAATATAGGTGTCGATAGGCATTTCAGATATAGGTGCCGATAGGCATTTCAGATATAGTTGCCGATTGGCATTTTAAAAATAGGTGCCGATAGGCATTTCAAATATAGGTGCCGATAGGCATTCCAGATATAGTTGCCGATAGGCATTTCAAATATAGGTGCTGATAGGCATTTCAGATGTAGTTTCCGAAAGGCATTTCAAAAATAGGTGTCGATAGGCATTTCAGATATAGGTGTCGATAGGCATTTCAGATATAGGTGTCGATAGGCATTTCAGATATAGGTGTCGATAGGCATTTCAGATATAGGTGTCGATAGGCATTTCAGATATAGGTGTCGATAGGCATTTCAGATATAGGTGTCGATAGGCATTTCAGATATAGGTGTCGATAGGCATTTCAGATATAGGTGCCGATAGGCATTTCAGATATAGTTGCCGATTGGCATTTTAAAAATAGGTGCCGATAGGCATTTCAGATATAGAAGCCGATAGGCATTTCAAATATAGGTGTCGATAGGCATTTCAGATATAGGTGCCGATAGGCATTTCAGATATAGTTGCCGATTGGCATTTTAAAAATAGGTGTCGATAGGCATTTCAGATATAGGAGTCGATAGGCATTTCAGATATAGGTGTCGATAGGCATTTCAGATATAGGTGTCGATAGGCATTTCAGATATAGGTGTCGATAGGCATTTCAGATATAGGTGTCGATAGGCATTTCAGATATAGGTGTCGATAGGCATTTCAGATATAGGTGCCGATAGGCATTTCAGATATAGTTGCCGATTGGCATTTTAAAAATAGGTGCCGATAGGCATTTCAGATATAGAAGCCGATAGGCATTTCAAATATAGGTGCCGATAGGCATTCCAGATATGGTTGCCGATAGGCATTTCAAATATAGGTGCTGATAGGCATTTCAGAGGTAGTTTCCGATAGGCATTTCAAAAATAGGTGTCGATAGGCATTTCAGATATAGGTGTCGATAGGCATTTCAGATATAGGTGTCGATAGGCATTTCAGATATAGGTGTCGATAGGCATTTCAGATATAGGTGTCGATAGGCATTTCAGATATAGGTGTCGATAGGCATTTCAGGTATAGGTGTCGATAGGCATTTCAGATATAGGTGTCGATATGCATTTCAGATATAGGTGTCGATAGGCATTTCAGATATAGGTGCCGATAGGCATTTCAGATATAGTTGCCGATTGGCATTTTAAAAATAGGTGCCGATAGGCATTTCAGATATAGAAGCCGATAGGCATTTCAAATATAGGTGCCGATAGGCATTCCAGATATGGTTCCCGATAGGCATTTCAAATATAGGTGCTGATAGGCATTTCAGATGTAGTTTCCGATAGGCATTTCAAAAATAGGTGTCGATAGGCATTTCAGATATAGGTGTCGATAGGCATTTCAGATATAGGTGTCGATAGGCATTTCAGATATAGGTGTCGATAGGCATTTCAGATATAGTTGCCGATTGGCATTTTAAAAATAGGTGCCGATAGGCATTTCAGATATAGGTGTCGATAGGCATTTCAGATATAGGTGCCGATAGGCATTTCAGATATAGGTGCCGATAGGCATTTCAGATATAGAAGCCGATAGGCATTTCAGATATAGTTGCCGATTGGCATTTTAAAAATAGGTGCCGATAGGCATTTCAGATATAGAAGCCGATAGGCATTTCAAATATAGGTGCCGATAGGCATTCCAGATATGGTTGCCGATAGGCATTTCAAATATAGGTGCTGATAGGCATTTCAGATGTAGTTTCCGATAGGCATTTCAAAAATAGGTGTCGATAGGCATTTCAGATATAGGTGTCGATAGGCATTTCAGATATAGGTGTCGATGGGCATTTCAGATATAGGTGTCGATAGGCATTTAAGATATAGGTGTCGATAGGCATTTCAGATATAGGTGTCGATAGGCATTTCAGATATAGGTGTCGATAGGCATTTCAGATATAGGTGTCGATAGGCATTTCAGATATAGGTGCCGATAGGCATTTCAGATATAGTTGCCGATTGGCATTTTAAAAATAGGTGCCGATAGGCAGTTCAGATATAGAAGCCGATAGGCATTTCAAATATAGGTGCCGATAGGCATTCCAGATAAGGTTGCCGATAGGCATTTCAAATATATGTGCTGATAGGCATTTCAGACGTAGTTTCCGATAGGCATTTCAAAAATAGGTGTCGATAGGCATTTCAGATATAGGTGTCGATAGGCATTTCAGATATAGGTGTCGATAGGCATTTCAGATATAGGTGTCGATAGGCATTTCAGATATAGGTGTCGATAGGCATTTCAGATATAGGTGTCGATAGGCATTTCAGATATAGGTGTCGAATAGGCATTTCAGATATAGGTGCCGATAGGCATTTCAGATATAGTTGCCGATTGGCATTTTAAAAATAGGTGCCGATAGGCATTTCAGATATAGAAGCCGATAGGCATTTCAAATATAGGTGCCAATAGGCATTCCAGATTAGGTTGCCGATAGGCATTTCAAATATAGGTGCTGATAGGCATTTCAGAGGTAGTTTCCGATAGGCATTTCAAAAATAGGTGTCGATAGGCATTTCAGATATAGGTGTCGATAGGCATTTCAGATATAGGTGTCGATAGGCATTTCAGATATAGGTGTCGATAGGCATTTCAGATATAGGTGTCGATAGGCATTTCAGATATAGGTGTCGATAGGCATTTCAGATATAGGTGTCGATAGGCATTTCTGATATAGGTGTCGATAGGCATTTCAGATATAGGTGCCGATAGGCATTTCAGATATAGAAGCCGATAGGCATTTCAAATATAGGTGCCGATAGGCATTCCCGATATGGTTGCCGATAGGCATTTCAAACATAGGTGCTGATAGGCATTTCAGATGTAGTTTCCGATAAGCATTTCAAAAATAGGTGTCGATAGGCATTTCAGATATAGGTGTCGATAGGCATTTCAGATATAGGTGTCGATAGGCATTTCAGATATAGGTGTCGATAGGCCTTTCAGATATAGGTGTCGATAGGCATTTCAGATATAGGTGTCGATAGGCATTTCAGATATAGGTGTCGATAGGCATTTCAGATATAGGTGTCGATAGGCATTTCAGATATAGGTGCCGATAGGCATTTCAGATATAGTTGCCGATTGGCATTTTAAAAATAGGTGCCGATAGGCATTTCAGATATAGAAGCCGATAGGCATTTCAAATATAGGTGCCGATAGGCATTCCAGATATGGTTGCCGATAGGCATTTAAAATATAGGTGCTGATAGGCATTTCAGATGTAGTTTCCGATAGGCATTTCAAAAATAGGTGTCGATAGGCATTTCAGATATAGGTGTCGATAGGCATTTCAGATATAGGTGTCGATAGGCATTTCAGATATAAGTGTCGATTGGCATTTCAGATATAGGTGTCGATAGGCATTTCAGATATAGGTGTCGATAGGCATTTCAGATATAGGTGTCGATAGGCATTTCAGATATAGGTGTCGATAGGCATTTCAGATATAGGTGCCGATAGGCATTTCAGATATAGTTGCCGATTGGCATTTTAAAAATAGGTGCCGATAGGCATTTCAGATATAGAAGCCGATAGGCATTTCAAATATAGGTGCCGATAGGCATTCCAGATATGGTTGTTGATAGGCATTTCAAATATAGGTGCAGATAGGCATTTATGATGTAGTTTCCGATAGGCATTTCAAAAATAGGTGTCGATAGGCATTTCAGATATAGGTGTCGATAGGCTTTTCAGATATAGGTGTCGATAGGCATTTCAGATATAGGTGTCGATAGGCATTTCAGATATAGGTGTCGATAGGCATTTCAGATATAGGTGTCAATAGGCATTTCAGATATAGGTGCCGATAGGCATTTCAGATATAGTTGCCGATTGGCATTTTAAAAATAGGTGCCGATAGGTATTTCAGATATAGAAGCCGATAGGCATTTCAAATATAGGTGCCGATAGGCATTCCAGATATGGTTGCCGATAGGCATTTCAAATATAGGTGCTGATAGGCATTTCAGATGTAGTTTCCGATAGGCATTTCAAAAATAGGTGTCGATAGGCATTTCAGATATAGGTGTCGATAGGCATTTCAGATATAGGTGTCGATAGGCATTTCAGATATAGGTGTCGATAGGCATTTCAGATATAGGTGTCGATAGGCATTTCAGATATAGGTGTCGATAGGCATTTCAGATATAGGTGTCGATAGGCATTTCAGATATAGGTGTCGATAGGCATTTCAGATATAGGTGCCGATAGGCATTTCAGATATAGTTGCCGATTGGCATTTTAAAAATAGGTGCCCATAGGCATTTCAGATATAGAAGCCGATAGGCATTTCAAATATAGGTGCCGATAGGCATTCCAGATATGGTTGCCGATAGGCATTTCAAATATAGGTGCTGATAGGCATTTCAGATGTAGTTTCCGATAGGCATTTCAAAAATAGGTGTCGATAGGCATTTGAGATATAGGTGTCGATAGGCATTTCAGATATAGGTGTCGATAGGCATTTCAGATATAGGTGCCGATAGGCATTTCAGATATAGGTGCCGATAGGCATTTCAGATATAGTTGCCGATTGGCATTTTAAAAATAGGTGCCGATAGGCATTCCAGATATAAAAGCCGATAGGCATTTCAAATATAGGTGCCGATAGGCATTCCAGATATGGTTGCCGATAGGCATTTTAAATATAGGTGCTGATAGGCATTTCAGATGTAGTTTCCGATAGGCATTTCAAAAATAGGTGTCGATAGGCATTTCAGATATAGGTGTCGATAGGCATTTCAGATATAGGAGTCGATAGGCATTTCAGATATAGGTGTCGATAGGCATTTCAAATATAGGTGTCGATAGGCATTTCAGATATAGGTGTCGATAGGAATTTCAGATATAGGTGCCGATAGGCATTTCAGATATAGTTGCCGATTTGCATTTTAAAAATAGGTGCCGATAGGCATTTCAGATATAGAAGCCGATAGGCATTTCAAATATAGGTGCCGATAGGCATTCCAGATATGGTTGCCGATAGGCATTTCAAATATAGGTGCTGATAGGCATTTCAGATGTAGTTTCCGATAGGCATTTCAAAAATAGGTGTCGATAGGCATTTCAGATATAGGTGTCGATAGGCATTTCAGATATAGGTGTCGATAGGCATTTCAGATATAGGTGTCGATAGGCATTTCAGATATAGGTGTCGATAGGCATTTCAGATATAGGTGTCGATAGGCATTTCAGATATAGGTGTCGATAGGCATTTCAGATATAGGTGTCGATAGGCATTTCAGATATAGGTGCCGATAGGCATTTCAGATATAGTTGCCGATTGGCATTTTAAAAATAGGTGCCCATAGGCATTTCAGATATAGAAGCCGATAGGCATTTCAAATATAGGTGCCGATAGGCATTCCAGATATGGTTGCCGATAGGCATTTCAAATATAGGTGCTGATAGGCATTTCAGATGTAGTTTCCGATAGGCATTTCAAAAATAGGTGTCGATAGGCATTTCAGATATAGGTGTCGATAGGCATTTCAGATATAGGTGTCGATAGGCATTTCAGATATAGGTGTCGATAGGCATTTCAGATATAGGTGTCGATAGGCATTTCAGATATAGGTGTCGATAGGCATTTCAGATATAGGTGTCGATAGGCATTTCAGATATAGGTGTCGATAGGCATTTCAGATATAGGTGCCGATAGGCATTTCAGATATAGTTGCCGATTGGCATTTTAAAAATAGGTGCCGATAGGCATTTCAGATATAGAAGCCGATGGGCATTTCAAATATAGGTGCCGATAGGCATTCCAGATATGGTTGCCGATAGGCATTTCAAATATAGGTGCTGATAGGCATTTCAGATGTAGTTTCCGATAGGCATTTCAAAAATAGGTGTCGATAGGCATTTCAGATATAGGTGTCGATAGGCATTTCAGATATAGGTGTCGATAGGCATTTCAGATATAGGTGTCGATAGGCATTTCAGATATAGGTGTCGATAGGCATTTCAGATATAGGTGTCGATAGGCATTTCAGATATAGGTGTCGATAGGCATTTCAGATATAGGTGTCGATAGGCATTTCAGATATAGGTGTCGATAGGCATTTCAGATATAGGTGCCGATAGGCATTTCAGATATAGTTGCCGATTGGCATTTTAAAAATAGGTGCCGATAGGCATTTCAGATATAGAAGCCGATAGGCATTTCAAATATAGGTGCCGATAGGCATTCCAGATATGGTTGCCGATAGGCATTTCAAATATAGGTGCTGATAGGCATTTCAGCTGTAGTTTCCGATAGGCATTTCAAAAATAGGTGTCGATAGGCATTTCAGATATAGGTGTCGATAGGCATTTCAGATATAGGTGTCGATAGGCATTTCAGATATAGGTGTCGATAGGCATTTCAGATATAGGTGTCGATAGGCATTTCAGATATAGGTGTCGATAGGTATTTCAGATATAGGTGCCGATAGGCATTTCAGATATATTTGCCGATTGGCATTTTAAAAATAGGTGCCGATAGGCATTTCAGATATAGAAGCCGAAAGGCATTTCAAATATAGGTGCCGATAGGCATTCCAGATATGGTTGCCGATAGGCATTTCAAATATAGGTGCTGATAGGCATTTCAGATGTAGTTTCCGATAGGCATTTCAAAAATAGGTGTCGATAGGCATTTCAGATATAGGTGTCGATAGGCATTTCAGATATAGGTGTCGATAGGCATTTCAGATATAGGTGTCGATAGGCATTTCAGATATAGGTGTCGATAGGCATTTCAGATATAGGTGTCGATAGGCATTTCAGATATAGGTGTCGATAGGCATTTCAGATATAGGTGTCGATAGGCATTTCAGATATAGGTGTCGATAGGCATTTCAGATATAGGTGCCGATAGGCATTTCAGATATAGTTGCCGATTGGTATTTTAAAAATAGGTGCCGATAGGCATTTCAGATATAGAAGCCGATAGGCATTTCAAATATAGGTGCCGATAGGCATTCCAGATATGGTTGCCGATAGGCATTTCAAATATAGGTGCTGATAGGCATTTCAGATGTAGTTTCCGATAGGCATTTCAAAAATAGGTGTCGATAGGCATTTCAGATATAGGTGTCGATAGGCATTTCAGATATAGGTGTCGATAGGCATTTCAGATATAGGTGTCGATAGGCATTTCAGATATAGGTGTCGATATGCATTTCAGATATAGGTGTCGATAGGCATTTCAGATATAGGTGTCGATAGGCATTTCAGATATAGGTGTCGATAGGCATTTCAGATATAGGTTTCGATAGGCATTTCAGATATAGGTGCCGATAGGCATTTCAGATATAGAAGCCGATAGGCATTTCAAATATATGTGCCGATAGGCATTCCAGATATGGTTGCCGATAGGCATTTCAAATATAGGTGCTGATAGGCATTTCAGATGTAGTTTCCGATAAGCATTTCAAAAATAGGTGTCGATAGGCATTTCAGATATAGGTGTCGATAGGCATTTCAGATATAGGTGTCGATAGGCATTTCAGATATAGGTGTCGATAGGCATTTCAAATATAGGTGCTGATAGGCATTTCAGATGTAGTTTCCGATAAGCATTTCAAAAATAGGTGTCGATAGGCATTTCAGATATAGGTGTCGATAGGCATTTCAGATATAGGTGTCGATAGGCATTTCAGATATAGGTGTCGATTGGTATTTTAAAAATAGGTGCCGATAGGCATTTCAGATATAGAAGCCGATAGGCATTTCAAATATAGGTGCCGATAGGCATTCCAGATATGGTTGCCGATAGGCATTTCAAATATAGGTGCTGATAGGCATTTCAGATGTAGTTTCCGATAGGCATTTCAAAAATAGGTGTCGATAGGCATTTCAGATATAGGTGTCGATAGGCATTTCAGATATAGGTGTCGATAGGCATTTCAGATATAGGTGTCGATAGGCATTTCAGATATAGGTGTCGATATGCATTTCAGATATAGGTGTCGATAGGCATTTCAGATATAGGTGTCGATAGGCATTTCAGATATAGGTGTCGATAGGCATTTCAGATATAGGTGTCGATAGGCATTTCAGATATAGGTGTCGATAGGCATTTCAGATATAGGTGTCGATAGGCATTTCAGATATAGGTGCCGATAGGCATTTCAGATATAGTTGCCGATTGGTATTTTAAAAATAGGTGCCGATAGGCATTTCAGATATAGAAGCCGATAGGCATTTCAAATATAGGTGCCGATAGGCATTCCAGATATGGTTGCCGATAGGCATTTCAAATATAGGTGCTGATAGGCATTTCAGATGTAGTTTCCGATAGGCATTTCAAAAATAGGTGTCGATAGGCATTTCAGATATAGGTGTCGATAGGCATTTCAGATATAGGTGTCGATAGGCATTTCAGATATAGGTGTCGATAGGCATTTCAGATATAGGTGTCGATATGCATTTCAGATATAGGTGTCGATAGGCATTTCAGATATAGGTGTCGATAGGCATTTCAGATATAGGTGTCGATAGGCATTTCAGATATAGGTTTCGATAGGCATTTCAGATATAGGTGCCGATAGGCATTTCAGATATAGAAGCCGATAGGCATTTCAAATATATGTGCCGATAGGCATTCCAGATATGGTTGCCGATAGGCATTTCAAATATAGGTGCTGATAGGCATTTCAGATGTAGTTTCCGATAAGCATTTCAAAAATAGGTGTCGATAGGCATTTCAGATATAGGTGTCGATAGGCATTTCAGATATAGGTGTCGATAGGCATTTCAGATATAGGTGTCGATAGGCCTTTCAGATATAGGTGTCGATAGGCATTTCAGATATAGGTGTCGATAGGCATTTCAGATATAGGTGTCGATAGGCATTTCAGATATAGGTGTCGATAGGCATTTCAGATATAGGTGCCGATAGGCATTTCAGATATAGTTGCCGATTGGCATTTTAAAAATAGGTGCCGATAGGCATTTCAGATATAGAAGCCGATAGGCATTTCAAATATAGGTGCCGATAGGCATTCCAGATATGGTTGCCGATAGGCATTTCAAATATAGGTGCAGATAGGCATTTCAGATGTAGTTTCCGATAGGCATTTCAAAAATAGGTGTCGATAGGCATTTCAGATATAGGTGTCGATAGGCATTTCAGATATAGGTGTCGATAGGCATTTCAGATATAGGTGTCGATAGGCATTTCAGATATAGGTGTCGATAGGCATTTCAGATATAGGTGTCGATAGGCATTTCAGATATAGGTGCCGATAGGCATTTCAGATATAGTTGCCGATTGGCATTTTAAAAAAAGGTGCCGATAGGCATTTCAGATATAGAAGCCGATAGGCATTTCAGATATAGGTGTCGATAGGCATTTCAGATATAGGTGTCGATAGGCATTTCAGATATAGGTGTCGATAGGCATTTCAGATATAGGTGTCGATAGGCATTTCAGATATAGGTGTCGATAGGCATTTCAGATATAGGTGCCGATAGGCATTTCAGATATAGTTGCCGATTGGTATTTTAAAAATAGGTGCCGATAGGCATTTCAGATATAGAAGCCGATAGGCATTTAAATATAGGTGCCGATAGGCATTCCAGATATGGTTGCCGATAGGCATTTCAAATATAGGTGCTGATAGGCATTTCAGATGTAGTTTCCGATAGGCATTTCAAAAATAGGTGTCGATAGGCATTTCAGATATAGGTGTCGATAGGCATTTCAGATATAGGTGTCGATAGGCATTTCAGATATAGGTGTCGATAGGCATTTCAGATATAGGTGTCGATATGCATTTCAGATATAGGTGTCGATAGGCATTTCAGATATAGGTGTCGATAGGCATTTCAGATATAGGTGTCGATAGGCAATTTAGATATAGGTTTCGATAGGCATTTCAGATATAGGTGCCGATAGGCATTTGAGATATAGAAGCCGATAGGCATTTCAAATATATGTGCCGATAGGCATTCCAGATATGGTTGCCGATAGGCATTTCAAATATAGGTGCTGATAGGCATTTCAGATGTAGTTTCCGATAAGCATTTCAAAAATAGGTGTCGATAGGCATTTCAGATATAGGTGTCGATAGGCATTTCAGATATAGGTGTCGATAGGCATTTCAGATATAGGTGTCGATAGGCCTTTCAGATATAGGTGTCGATAGGCATTTCAGATATAGGTGTCGATAGGCATTTCAGATATAGGTGTCGATAGGCATTTCAGATATAGGTGTCGATAGGCATTTCAGATATAGGTGCCGATAGGCATTTCAGATATAGTTGCCAATTGGCATTTTAAAAATAGGTGCCGATAGGCATTTCAGATATAGAAGCCGATAGGCATTTCAAATATAGGTGCCGATAGGCATTCCAGATATGGTTGCCGATAGGCATTTCAAATATAGGTGCAGATAGGCATTTCAGATGTAGTTTCCGATAGGCATTTCAAAAATAGGTGTCGATAGGCATTTCAGATATAGGTGTCGATAGGCATTTCAGATATAGGTGTCGATAGGCATTTCAGATATAGGTGTCGATAGGCATTTCAGATATAGGTGTCGATAGGCATTTCAGATATTGGTGTCGATAGGCATTTCAGATATAGGTGCCGATAGGCATTTCAGATATAGTTGCCGATTGGCATTTTAAAAATAGGTGCCGATAGGCATTTCAGATATAGAAGCCGATAGGCATTTCAAATATAGGTGCCGATAGGCATTCCAGATATGGTTGCCGATAGGCATTTCAAATATAGGTGCTGATAGGCATTTCAGATGTAGTTTCCGATAGGCATTTCAAAAATAGGTGTCGATAGGCATTTGAGATATAGGTGTCGATAGGCATTTCAGATATAGGTGTCGATAGGCATTTCAGATATAGGTGTCGATAGGCATTTCAGATATAGGTGCCGATAGGCATTTCAGATATAGTTGCCGATTGGCATTTTAAAAATAGGTGCCGATAGGCATTTCAGATATAAAAGCCGATAGGCATTTCAAATATAGGTGCCGATAGGCATTCCAGATATGGTTGCCGATAGGCATTTCAAATATAGGTGCTGATAGGCATTTCAGATGTAGTTTCCGATAGGCATTTCAAAAATAGGTGTCGATAGGCATTTCAGATATAGGTGTCGATAGGCATTTTAGATATAGGTGTCGATAGGCATTTCAGATATAGGTGTCGATAGGCATTTCAGATATAGGTGTCGATAGGCATTTCAGATATAGGTATCGATAGGCATTTCAGATATAGGTGCCGATAGGCATTTCAGATATAGTTGCCGATTGGCATTTTAAAAATAGGTGCCGATAGGCATTTCAGATATAGAAGCCGATAGGCATTTCAAATATAGGTGCCGATAGGCATTCCAGATATGGTTGCCGATAGGCATTTCAAATATGGGTGCTGATAGGCATTTCAGATGTAGTTTCCGATAGGCATTTCAAAAATAGGTGTCGATAGGCATTTCAGATATAGGTGTCGATAGGCATTTCAGATATAGGTGTCGATAGGCATTTCAGATATAGGTATCGATAGGCATTTCAGATATAGGTGTCGATAGGCATTTCAGATATAGGTGTCGATAGGCATTTCAGATATAGGTGTCGATAGGCATTTCAGATATAGGTGTCGATAGGCATTTCAGATATAGGTGCCGATAGGCATTTCAGATATAGTTGCCGATTGGCATTTTAAAAATAGGTGCCCATAAGCATTTCAGATATAGAAGCCGATAGGCATTTCAAATATAGGTGCCGATAGGCATTCCAGATATGGTTGCCGATAGGCATTTAAAATATAGGTGCTGATAGGCATTTCAGATGTAGTTTCCGATAGGCATTTCAAAAATAGGTGTTGATAGGCATTTCAGATATAGGTGTCGATAGGCATTTCAGATATAGGTGTCGATAGGCATTTCAGATATAGGTGTCGATAGGCATTTCAGATATAGGTGTCGATAGGCATTTCAGATATAGGTGTCGATAGGCATTTCAGATATAGGTGTCGATAGGCATTTCAGATATAGGTGTCGATAGGCATTTCAGATATAGGTGCCGATAGGCATTTCAGATATAGTTGCCGATTGGCATTTTAAAAATAGGTGCCGATAGGCATTTCAGATATAGAAGCCGATGGGCATTTCAAATATAGGTGCCGATAGGCATTCCAGATATGGTTGCCGATAGGCATTTCAAATATAGGTGCTGATAGGCATTTCAGATGTAGTTTCCGATAGGCATTTCAAAAATAGGTGTCGATAGGCATTTCAGATATAGGTGTCGATAGGCATTTCAGATATAGGTGTCGATAGGCATTTCAGATATAGGTGTCGATAGGCATTTCAGATATAGGTGTCGATAGGCATTTCAGATATAGGTGTCGATAGGCATTTCAGATATAGGTGTCGATAGGCATTTCAGATATAGGTGTCGATAGGCATTTCAGATATAGGTGCCGATAGGCATTTCAGATATACTTGCCGATTGGCATTTTAAAAATAGGTGCCGATAGGCATTTCAGATATAGAAGCCGATAGGCATTTCAAATATAGGTGCCGATAGGCATTCCAGATATGGTTGCCGATAGGCATTTCAAATATAGGTGCTGATAGGCATTTCAGATGTAGTTTCCGATAAGCATTTCAAAAATAGGTGTCGATAGGCATTTCAGATATAGGTGTCGATAGGCATTTCAGATATAGGTGTCGATAGGCATTTCAGATATAGGTGTCGATAGGCATTTCAGATATAGGTGTCGATAGGCATTTCAGATATAGGTGTCGATAGGCATTTCAGATATAGGTGCCGATAGGCATTTCAGATATAGTTGCCGATTGGCATTTTAAAAATAGGTGCCGATAGGCATTTCAGATATAGAAGCCGATGGGCATTTCAAATATAGGTGCCGATAGGCATTCCAGATATGGTTGCCGATAGGCATTTCAAATATAGGTGCTGATAGGCATTTCAGCTGTAGTTTCCGATAGGCATTTCAAAAATAGGTGTCGATAGGCATTTCAGATATAGGTGTCGATAGGCATTTCAGATATAGGTGTCGATAGGCATTTCAGATATAGGTGTCGATAGGCATTTCAGATATAGGTGTCGATAGGCATTTCAGATATAGGTGTCGATAGGCATTTCAGATATAGGTGCCGATAGGCATTTCAGATATAGTTGCCGATTGGCATTTTAAAAATAGGTGCCGATAGGCATTTCAGATATAGAAGCCGATAGGCATTTCAAATATAGGTGCCGATAGGCATTCCAGATATGGTTGCCGATAGGCATTTCAGATATAGTTGCCGATTGGCATCTTTAAAATAGGTGCCGGTAGGCATTTCAGATATAGAAGCCGATAGGCATTTCAAATGTAGATGCCGATAGGTATTCCAGATATGGTTGCCGATAGGCATTTCAAATATAGGTGCTGATAGGCATTTCAGATGTAGTTTCCGATAGGCATTTCAAAAATAGGTGTCGATAGGCATTTCAGATATAGGTGTCGATAGGCATTTCAGATATAGGTGTCGATAGGCATTTCAGATATAGGTGTCGATAAGCATTTCAGATATAGGTGTCGATAGGCATTTCAGATATAGGTGTCGATAGGCATTTCAGATATAGGTGTCGATAGGCATTTCAGACATAGGTGTCGATAGGCATTTCAGATATAGGTGCCGATAGGCATTTCAGATATAGTTGCCGATTGGTATTTTAAAAATAGGTGCCGATAGGCATTTTAGATATAGAAGCCGATAGGCATTTCAAATATAGGTGCCGATAGGCATTCCAGATATGGTTGCCGATAGGCATTTCAAATATAGGTGCTGATAGGCATTTCAGATGTAGTTTCCGATAGGCATTTCAAAAATAGGTGTCGATAGGCATTTCAGATATAGGTGTCGATAGGCATTTCAGGTATAGGTGTCGATAGGCATTTCAGATATAGGTGTCGATAGGCATTTCAGATATAGGTGTCGATAGGCATTTCAGATATAGGTGTCGATAGGCATTTCAGATATAGGTGTCGATAGGCATTTCAGATATAGGTGCCGATAGGCATTTCAGATATAGTTGCCGATTGGCATTTTAAAAATAGGTGCCGATAGGCATTTCAGATATAGAAGCCGATAGGCATTTCAAATATAGGTGCCGATAGGCATTCCAGATATGGTTGCCGATAGGCATTTCAAATATAGGTGCTGATAGGCATTTCAGATGTAGTTTCCGATAGGCATTTCAAAAATAGGTGTCGATAGGCATTTCAGATATAGGTGTCGATAGGCATTTCAGATATAGGTGTCGATAGGCATTTCAGATATAGGTGTCGATAGGCATTTCAGATATAGGTGTCGATAGGCATTTCAGATATAGGTGTCGATAGGCATTTCAGATATAGGTGTCGATAGGCATTTCAGATATAGGTGTCGATAGGCATTTCAGATATAGGTGCCGATAGGCATTTCAGATATAGTTGCCGATTGGCATTTTAAAAATAGGTGCCGATAGGCATTTCAGATATAGAAGCCGATGGGCATTTCAAATATAGGTGCCGATAGGCATTCCAGATATGGTTGCCGATAGGCATTTCAAATATAGGTGCTGATAGGCATTTCAGATGTAGTTTCCGATAGGCATTTCAAAAATAGGTGTCGATAGGCATTTCAGATATAGGTGTCGATAGGCATTTCAGATATAGGTGTCGATAGGCATTTCAGATATAGGTGTCGATAGGCATTTCAGATATAGGTGTCGATAGGCATTTCAGATATAGGTGTCGATAGGCATTTCAGATATAGGTGTCGATAGGCATTTCAGATATAGGTGTCGATAGGCATTTCAGATATAGGTGCCGATAGGCATTTCAGATATAGTTGCCGATTGGCATTTTAAAAATAGGTGCCGATAGGCATTTCAGATATAGAAGCCGATATGCATTTCAAATATAGGTGCCGATAGGCATTCCAGATATGGTTGCCGATAGGCATTTCAAATATAGGTGCTGATAGGCATTTCAGCTGTAGTTTCCGATAGGCATTTCAAAAATAGGTGTCGATAGGCATTTCAGATATAGGTGTCGATAGGCATTTCAGATATAGGTGTCGATAGGCATTTCAGATATAGGTGTCGATAGGCATTTCAGATATAGGTGTCGATAGGCATTTCAGATATAGGTGTCGATAGGCATTTCAGATATAGGTGCCGATAGGCATTTCAGATATAGTTGCCGATTGGCATTTTAAAAATAGGTGCCGATAGGCATTTCAGATATAGAAGCCGATAGGCATTTCAAATATAGGTGCCGATAGGCATTCCAGATATGGTTGCCGATAGGCATTTCAAATATAGGTGCTGATAGGCATTTCAGATGTAGTTTCCGATAGGCATTTCAAAAATAGGTGTCGATAGGCATTTCAGATATAGGTGTCGATAGGCATTTCAGATATAGGTGTCGATAGGCATTTCAGATATAGGTGTCGATAGGCATTTCAGATATAGGTGTCGATAGGCATTTCAGATATAGGTGTCGATAGGCATTTCAGATATAGGTGTCGATAGGCATTTCAGATATAGGTGTCGATAGGCATTTCAGATATAGGTGTCGATAGGCATTTCAGATATAGGTGCCGATAGGCATTTCAGATATAGTTGCCGATTGGTATTTTAAAAATAGGTGCCGATAGGCATTTCAGATATAGAAGCCGATAGGCATTTCAAATATAGGTGCCGATAAGCATTCCAGATATGGTTGCCGATAGGCATTTCAAATATAGGTGCTGATAGGCATTTCAGATGTAGTTTCCGATAGGCATTTCAAAAATAGGTGTCGATAGGCATTTCAGATATAGGTGTCGATAGGCATTTCAGATATAGGTGTCGATAGGCCTTTCAGATATAGGTGTCGATAGGCATTTCAGATATAGGTGTCGATAGGCATTTCAGATATAGGTGTCGATAGGCATTTCAGATATAGGTGTCGATAGGCATTTCAGATATAGGTTTCGATAGGCATTTCAGATATAGGTGCCGATAGGCATTTCAGATATAGAAGCCGATTGGCATTTCAAATATATGTGCCGATAGGCATTCCAGATATGGTTGCCGATAGGCATTTCAAATATAGGTGCTGATAGGCATTTCAGATGTAGTTTCCGATAAGCATTTCAAAAATAGGTGTCGATAGGCATTTCAGATATAGGTGTCGATAGGCATTTCAGATATAGGTGTCGATAGGCATTTCAGATATAGGTGTCGATAGGCCTTTCAGATATAGGTGTCGATAGGCATTTCAGATATAGGTGTCGATAGGCATTTCAGATATAGGTGTCGATAGGCATTTCAGATATTGGTGTCGATAGGCATTTCAGATATAGGTGCCGATAGGCATTTCAGATATAGTTGCCGATTGGCATTTTAAAAATAGGTGCCGATAGGCATTTCAGAAATAGAAGCCGATAGGCATTTCAAATATAGGTGCCGATAGGCATTCCAGATATGGTTACCGATAGGCATTAAAAATATAGGTGCTGATAGGCATTTCAGATGTAGTTTCCGATAGGCATTTCAAAAATAGGTGTCGATAGGCATTTCAGATATAGGTGTCGATAGGCATTTCAGATATAGGTGTCGATAGGCATTTCAGATATAGGTGTCGATAGGCATTTCAGATATAGGTGTCGATAGGCATTTCAGATATAGGTGTCGATAGGCATTTCAGATATAGGTGTCGATAGGCATTTCAGATATAGGTGTCGATAGGCATTTCAGATATAGGTGCCGATAGGCATTTCAGATATAGTTGCCGATTGGCATTTTAAAAATAGGTGCCGATAGGCATTTCAGATATAGAAGCCGATAGGCATTTCAAATATAGGTGCCGATAGGCATTCCAGATATGGTTGCCGATAGGCATTTCAAATATAGGTGCAGATAGGCATTTCAGATGTAGTTTCCGATAGGCATTTCAAAAATAGGTGTCGATAGGCATTTCAGATATAGGTGTCGATAGGCATTTCAGATATAGGTGTCGATAGGCATTTCAGATATAGGTGTCGATAGGCATTTCAGATATAGGTGTCGATAGGCATTTCAGATATAGGTGTCGATAGGCATTTCAGATATAGGTGCCGATAGGCATTTCAGATATAGTTGCCGATTGGCATTTTAAAAATAGGTGCCGATAGGCATTTCAGATATAGAAGCCGATAGGCTTTTCAAATATAGGTGCCGATAGGCATTCCAGATATGGTTGCCGATAGGCATTTCAAATATAGGTGCTGATAGGCATTTCAAAAATAGGTGTCGATAGGCATTTGAGATATAGGTGTCGATAGGCATTTCAGATATAGGTGTCGATAGGCATTTCAGATATAGGTGTCGATAGGCATTTCAGATATAGGTGCCGATAGGCATTTCAGATATAGTTGCCGATTGGCATTTTAAAAATAGGTGCCGATAGGCATTTCAGATATAAAAGCCGATAGGCATTTCAAATATAGGTGCCGATAGGCATTCCAGATATGGTTGCCGATAGGCATTTCAAATATAGGTGCTGATAGGCATTTTAGATGTAGTTTCCGATAGGCATTTCAAAAATAGGTGTCGATAGGCATTTCAGATATAGGTGTCGATAGGCATTTCAGATATAGGTGTCGATAGGCATTTCAGATATAGGTGTCGATAGGCATTTCAGATATAGGTGTCGATAGGCATTTCAGATATAGGTATCGATAGGCATTTCAGATATAGGTGCCGATAGGCATTTCAGATATAGTTGCCGATTGGCATTTTAAAAATAGGTGCCGATAGGCATTTCACATATAGAAGCCGATAGGCATTGCAAATATAGGTGCCGATAGGCATTCCAGATATGGTTGCCGATAGGCATTTCAAATATGGGTGCTGATAGGCATTTCAGATGTAGTTTCCGATAGGCATTTCAAAAATAGGTGTCGATAGGCATTTCAGATATAGGTGTCGATAGGCATTTCAAATATAGGTGTCGATAGGCATTTCAGATATAGGTATCGATAGGCATTTCAGATATAGGTGTCGATAGGCATTTCAGATATAGGTGTCGATAGGCATTTCAGATATAGGTGTCGATAGGCATTTCAGATATAGGTGTCGATAGGCATTTCCGATATAGGTGCCGATAGGCACTTCAGATAGAGTTGCCGATTGGCATTTTAAAAATAGGTGCCGATAGGCATTTCAGATATAGAGGCCGATAGGCATTTCAAATATAGGTGCCGATAGGCATTCCAGATATGGTTGCCGATAGGCATTTCAAATATAGGTGCTGATAGGCATTTTAGATGTAGTTTCCGATAGGCATTTCAAAAATAGGTGTCGATAGGCATTTCAGATACAGGTGTCGATAGGCATTTCAGATATAGGTGTCGATAGGCATTTCAGATATAGGTGTCGATAGGCATTTCAGATATAGGTGTCGATAGGCATTTCAGATATAGGTGTCGATAGGCATTTCAGATATAGGTGTCGATAGGCATTTCAGATATAGGTGTCGATAGGCATTTCAGATATAGGTGCCGATAGGCATTTCAGATATAGTTGCCGATTGGCATTTTAAAAATAGGTGCCGATAGGCATTTCAGATATAGAAGCCGATGGGCATCTCAAATATAGGTGCCGATAGGCATTTAAGATATAGGTGTCGATAGGCATTTCAGATATAGGTGTCGATAGGCCTTTCAGATATAGGTGTCGATAGGCATTTCAGATATAGGTGTCGATAGGCATTTCAGATATAGGTGTCGATAGGCATTTCAGATATAGGTGTCGATAGGCATTTCAGATATAGGTGCCGATAGGCATTTCAGATATAGTTGCCGATTGGCATTTTAAAAATAGGTGCCGATAGGCATTTCAGATATAGAAGCCGATAGGCATTTCAAATATAGGTGCCGATTAGCATTCCAGATATGGTTGCCGATAGGCATTTAAAATATAGGTGCTGATAGGCATTTCAGATATAGGTGTCGATAGGCATTTCAGATATAGGTGTCGATAGGCATTTCAGATATAGGTGTCGATAGGCATTTCAGATATAGGTGTCGATAGGCATTTCAGATATAGGTGTCGATAGGCATTTCTGATATAGGTGTCGATAGGCATTTCAGATATAGGTGCCGATAGGCATTTCAGATATAGAAGCCGATAGGCATTTCAAATATAGGTGCCGATAGGCATTCCCGATATGGTTGCCGATAGGCATTTCAAACATAGGTGCTGATAGGCATTTCAGATGTAGTTTCCGATAAGCATTTCAAAAATAGGTGTCGATAGGCATTTCAGATATAGGTGTCGATAGGCATTTAAGATATAGGTGTCGATAGGCATTTCAGATATAGGTGTCGATAGGCCTTTCAGATATAGGTGTCGATAGGCATTTCAGATATAGGTGTCGATAGGCATTTCAGATATAGGTGTCGATAGGCATTTCAGATATAGGTGTCGATAGGCATTTCAGATATAGGTGCCGATAGGCATTTCAGATATAGTTGCCGATTGGCATTTTAAAAATAGGTGCCGATAGGCATTTCAGATATAGAAGCCGATAGGCATTTCAAATATAGGTGCCGATTAGCATTCCAGATATGGTTGCCGATAGGCATTTAAAATATAGGTGCTGATAGGCATTTCAGATGTAGTTTCCGATAGGCATTTCAAAAATAGGTGTCGATAGGCATTTCAGATATAGGTGTCGATAGGCATTTCAGATATAGGTGTCGATAGGCATTTCAGATATAAGTGTCGATTGGCATTTCAGATATAGGTGTCGATAGGCATTTCAGATATAGGTGTCGATAGGCATTTCAGATATAGGTGTCGATAGGCATTTCAGATATAGGTGTCGATAGGCATTTCAGATATAGGTGCCGATAGGCATTTCAGATATAGTTGCCGATTGGCATTTTAAAAATAGGTGCCGATAGGCATTTCAGATATAGAAGCCGATAGGCATTTCAAATATAGGTGCCGATAGGCATTCCAGATATGGTTGTTGATAGGCATTTCAAATATAGGTGCAGATAGGCATTTCAGATGTAGTTTCCGATAGGCATTTCAAAAATAGGTGTCGATAGGCATTTCAGATATAGGTGTCGATAGGCTTTTCAGATATAGGTGTCGATAGGCATTTCAGATATAGGTGTCGATAGGCATTTCAGATATAGGTGTCGATAGGCATTTCAGATATAGGTGTCGATAGGCATTTCAGATATAGGTGCCGATAGGCATTTCAGATATAGTTGCCGATTGGTATTTTAAAAATAGGTGCCGATAGGCATTTCAGATATAGAAGCCGATAGGCATTTCAAATATAGGTGCCGATAGGCATTCCAGATATGGTTGCCGATAGGCATTTCAAATATAGGTGCTGATAGGCATTTCAGATGTAGTTTCCGATAGGCATTTCAAAAATAGGTGTCGATAGGCATTTCAGATATAGGTGTCGATAGGCATTTCAGATATAATTGTCGATAGGCATTTCAGATATAGGTGTCGATAGGCATTTCAGATATAGGTGTCGATATGCATTTCAGATATAGGTGTCGATAGGCATTTCAGATATAGGTGTCGATAGGCATTTCAGATATAGGTGTCGATAGGCATTTCAGATATAGGTTTCGATAGGCATTTCAGATATAGGTGCCGATAGGCATTTCAGATATAGAAGCCGATAGGCATTTCAAATATATGTGCCGATAGGCATTCCAGATATGGTTGCCGATAGGCATTTCAAATATAGGTGCTGATAGGCATTTCAGATGTAGTTTCCGATAAGCATTTCAAAAATAGGTGTCGATAGGCATTTCAGATATAGGTGTCGATAGGCATTTCAGATATAGGTGTCGATAGGCATTTCAGATATAGGTGTCGATAGGCATTTCAAATATAGGTGCTGATAGGCATTTCAGATGTAGTTTCCGATAAGCATTTCAAAAATAGGTGTCGATAGGCATTTCAGATATAGGTGTCGATAGGCATTTCAGATATAGGTGTCGATAGGCATTTCAGATATAGGTGTCGATTGGTATTTTAAAAATAGGTGCCGATAGGCATTTCAGATATAGAAGCCGATAGGCATTTCAAATATAGGTGCCGATAGGCATTCCAGATATGGTTGCCGATAGGCATTTCAAATATAGGTGCTGATAGGCATTTCAGATGTAGTTTCCGATAGGCATTTCAAAAATAGGTGTCGATAGGCATTTCAGATATAAGTGTCGATAGGCATTTCAGATATAGGTGTCGATAGGCATTTCAGATATAGGTGTCGATAGGCATTTCAGATATAGGTGTCGATATGCATTTCAGATATAGAAGCCGATAGGCATTTCAAATATAGGTGCCGATAGGCATTCCCGATATGGTTGCCGATAGGCATTTCAAACATAGGTGCTGATAGGCATTTCAGATGTAGTTTCCGATAAGCATTTCAAAAATAGGTGTCGATAGGCATTTCAGATATAGGTGTCGATAGGCATTTAAGATATAGGTGTCGATAGGCATTTCAGATATAGGTGTCGATAGGCCTTTCAGATATAGGTGTCGATAGGCATTTCAGATATAGGTGTCGATAGGCATTTCAGATATAGGTGTCGATAGGCATTTCAGATATAGGTGTCGATAGGCATTTCAGATATAGGTGCCGATAGGCATTTCAGATATAGTTGCCGATTGGCATTTTAAAAATAGGTGCCGATAGGCATTTCAGATATAGAAGCCGATAGGCATTTCAAATATAGGTGCCGATAAGCATTCCAGATATGGTTGCCGATAGGCATTTAAAATATAGGTGCTGATAGGCATTTCAGATGTAGTTTCCGATAGGCATTTCAAAAATAGGTGTCGATAGGCATTTCAGATATAGGTGTCGATAGGCATTTCAGATATAGGTGTCGATAGGCATTTCAGATATAAGTGTCGATTGGCATTTCAGATATAGGTGTCGATAGGCATTTCAGATATAGGTGTCGATAGGCATTTCAGATATAGGTGTCGATAGGCATTTCAGATATAGGTGTCGATAGGCATTTCAGATATAGGTGCCGATAGGCATTTCAGATATAGTTGCCGATTGGCATTTTAAAAATAGGTGCCGATAGGCATTTCAGATATAGAAGCCGATAGGCATTTCAAATATAGGTGCCGATAGGCATTCCAGATATGGTTGTTGATAGGCATTTCAAATATAGGTGCAGATAGGCATTTCAGATGTAGTTTCCGATAGGCATTTCAAAAATAGGTGTCGATAGGCATTTCAGATATAGGTGTCGATAGGCTTTTCAGATATAGGTGTCGATAGGCATTTCAGATATAGGTGTCGATAGGCATTTCAGATATAGGTGTCGATAGGCATTTCAGATATAGGTGTCGATAGGCATTTCAGATATAGGTGCCGATAGGCATTTCAGATATAGTTGCCGATTGGTATTTTAAAAATAGGTGCCGATAGGCATTTCAGATATAGAAGCCGATAGGCATTTCAAATATAGGTGCCGATAGGCATTCCAGATATGGTTGCCGATAGGCATTTCAAATATAGGTGCTGATAGGCATTTCAGATGTAGTTTCCGATAGGCATTTCAAAAATAGGTGTCGATAGGCATTTCAGATATAGGTGTCGATAGGCATTTCAGATATAATTGTCGATAGGCATTTCAGATATAGGTGTCGATAGGCATTTCAGATATAGGTGTCGATATGCATTTCAGATATAGGTGTCGATAGGCATTTCAGATATAGGTGTCGATAGGCATTTCAGATATAGGTGTCGATAGGCATTTCAGATATAGGTTTCGATAGGCATTTCAGATATAGGTGCCGATAGGCATTTCAGATATAGAAGCCGATAGGCATTTCAAATATATGTGCCGATAGGCATTCCAGATATGGTTGCCGATAGGCATTTCAAATATAGGTGCTGATAGGCATTTCAGATGTAGTTTCCGATAAGCATTTCAAAAATAGGTGTCGATAGGCATTTCAGATATAGGTGTCGATAGGCATTTCAGATATAGGTGTCGATAGGCATTTCAGATATAGGTGTCGATAGGCATTTCAAATATAGGTGCTGATAGGCATTTCAGATGTAGTTTCCGATAAGCATTTCAAAAATAGGTGTCGATAGGCATTTCAGATATAGGTGTCGATAGGCATTTCAGATATAGGTGTCGATTGGTATTTTAAAAATAGGTGCCGATAGGCATTTCAGATATAGAAGCCGATAGGCATTTCAAATATAGGTGCCGATAGGCATTCCAGATATGGTTGCCGATAGGCATTTCAAATATAGGTGCTGATAGGCATTTCAGATGTAGTTTCCGATAGGCATTTCAAAAATAGGTGTCGATAGGCATTTCAGATATAGGTGTCGATAGGCATTTCAGATATAGGTGTCGATAGGCATTTCAGATATAGGTGTCGATAGGCATTTCAGATATAGGTGTCGATATGCATTTCAGATATAGGTGTCGATAGGCATTTCAGATATAGGTGTCGATAGGCATTTCAGATATAGGTGTCGATAGGCATTTCAGATATAGGTGTCGATAGGCATTTCAGATATAGGTGTCGATAGGCATTTCAGATATAGGTGTCGATAGGCATTTCAGATATAGGTGCCGATAGGCATTTCAGATATAGTTGCCGATTGGTATTTTAAAAATAGGTGCCGATAGGCATTTCAGATATAGAAGCCGATAGGCATTTCAAATATAGGTGCCGATAGGCATTATAGATATGGTTGCCGATAGGCATTTCAAATATAGGTGCTGATAGGCATTTCAGATGTAGTTTCCGATAGGCATTTCAAAAATAGGTGTCGATAGGCATTTCAGATATAGGTGTCGATAGGCATTTCAGATATAGGTGTCGATAGGCATTTCAGATATAGGTGTCGATAGGCATTTCAGATATAGGTGTCGATATGCATTTCAGATATAGGTGTCGATAGGCATTTCAGATATAGGTGTCGATAGGCATTTCAGATATAGGTGTCGATAGGCATTTCAGATATAGGTTTCGATAGGCATTTCAGATATAGGTGCCGATAGGCATTTCAGATATAGAAGCCGATAGGCATTTCAAATATATGTGCCGATAGGCATTCCAGATATGGTTGCCGATAGGCATTTCAAATATAGGTGCTGATAGGCATTTCAGATGTAGTTTCCGATAAGCATTTCAAAAATAGGTGTCGATAGGCATTTCAGATATAGGTGTCGATAGGCATTTCAGATATAGGTGTCGATAGGCATTTCAGATATAGGTGTCGATAGGCCTTTCAGATATAGGTGTCGATAGGCATTTCAGATATAGGTGTCGATAGGCATTTCAGATATAGGTGTCGATAGGCATTTCAGATATAGGTGTCGATAGG
>JAVRKA010000504.1:0-96842 GCA_034508555.1 Venustoraphidia nigricollis
CCTATATTTGAAATGCCTATCGGCAACCCTATCTGGAATGCCTATCGACACCTATATCTGAAATGCCTTTCGGCATTTATATCTGAAATGCCTATCGACACCTATTTTTTAAATGCCAATCGGCAACTATATCTGAAATGCCTATCGGCACCTATATCTGAAATGCCTATCGGTACCAATTTTTGAAATGCCTATCTGAAACTACATCTGAAATGCCTATCAGCACCTATATTTGAAATGCCTATCGGCAAACATATCTGGAATGCCTATCGGCACCTATATTTGAAATGCCTATCGGCACCTATATCTGAAATGCCTATCGGCACCTATTTTTAAAATGCCAATCGGCAACTATATCTGAAATGCCTATCGGCACCTATATCTGAAATGCCTATCGGCACCTATTTTTGAAATGCCTATCGGAAAATACATCTTAAATGCCTATCAGCACCTATATTTGAAATGCCTATCGGCAACCATATCTGGAATGCCAATCGGCAACAAAATCTGAAATGCCTATCGGCACCTATATCTGAAATGCCTATCGACACCTATTTTTAAAATGCCAATCCGCAACTTTATCTGTAATGCCTATCGGCACCTATATCTGAAATGCCTATCGGCACCTATTTTTGAAATGCCTATCGGAAACTACATCTGAAATGCTTATCAGCACTAATATTTGAAAAGCCTATCGGCAACCATATCTGGAATGACTATCGGCACCTATATTTGAAATGTCTATCGGCTTCTATATCTGAAATGCCTATCGGCACCTATTTTTAAATGCCAATTGGCAACTATATCTGAAATGCCTATCGGCACCTATATCTAAAATGCCTATCGGCACCTATTTTTGAAATGCCTATGGGAACCTACATCTAAAATGCCTATCAGCACCTATATTTGAAATGCCTATCGGCAACCATATCTGAAATGCCTATCGGCACCTATATTTGAAATGCCTATCGGCATCTATATCTGAAATGCCTATCGGCACCTATTTTTAAAATGCCAATCGACAACTATATCTGAAATGCCTATCGGCACCAATATCTGAAATGCCTATCGGCACCTATTTTTGAAATGCCTATCGGAAACTACATCTGAAATGCCTATCAGCACCTATATTTGAAATGCCTATCGGCAACCATATCTGGAATGCCTATCGGCACCTATATCTGAAATGCCTTTCGGCATTTATATCTGTAATGCCTATCGGCACCTATATTTGAAATGCGTATCGGCTTCTATATCTGAAATGCCTATCGGCACCTATATCTGAAATGCCTATCGGCACCAATTTTTGAAATGCCTATCGGAAACTATATCTGAAATGCCTATCGGCACCTATATCTGAATTGCCTATCGGTACCTATTTTTGAAATGCCTATCGGAAACTACATCTGAAATGCCTATCAGCACCTCTATTTGAAATGCCTATCGGCAACCATATCTGGAATGCCTATCGGCACCTATATATGAAATGCCTATAGGCTTCTGTATCTGAAATGCCTATCGGCACCAATTTTTAAAATGCCAATCGGCAACTATATCTGAAGTGCCTATCGGCACCTATATCTGAAATGCCTATCGGCACCTATTTTTGAAATGCCTATCGAAAACTACATCTGAAATGCCTATCATCACCTATATTTGAAATGCCTATCGGCAACCACATCAGAAATGCCTATCGGCACCTATCTCTGAAATGTCTTTCGGCATTTATATCTGAAATGCCTATCGACACCTATATTTGAATGCCTATCGGCACCTATATTTTAAATGCCTATCGGCAACTATATCTGATATGCTTATCGGCACCTATATCCGAAATGCCTTTCGGCATTTATATCTGAAATGCCTATCGACACCTATTTTTAAAATGCCAATCGGCAACTATATCTGAAATGCCTATCGGCACCTATATCTGAAATGCCTATCGGCACCAATTTTTGAAATGCCTATCGGAAACTATATCTGAAATGCCTATCGTTACCTATATCTGAAATGCCTATCGGCAACCATATCAGGAATGCCTATCAGCACCTATATTTGAAATGCCTATCGGCAACCATATCTGGAATGCCTATCGGCACCTATATATGAAATGCCTATCGGCTTCTGTATCTGAAATGCCTATCGGCACCAATTTTTAAAATGCCAATCGGCAACTATATCTGAAGTGCCTATCGGCACCTATATCTGAAATGCCTATCGGCACCTATTTTTGAAATGCCTATCGAAAACTACATCTGAAATGCCTATCAGCACCTATATTTGAAATGCCTATCGGCAACCACATCAGAAATGCCTATCGGCACCTATCTCTGAAATGCCTTTCGGCATTTATATCTGAAATGCCTATCGACACCTATATTTGAATGCCTATCGGCACCTATATTTTAAATGCCTATCGGCAACTATATCTGATATGCCTATCGGCACCTATATCTGAAATGCCAATCGGCACCTATTTTTGAAATGCCTATCGGAAACTACATCTAAAATGCCTATCGGCACCTATTTTTAAAATGCCAATCGGCAACTATATCTGAAATGCCTATCGGCACCTATATCTGAAATGCCTATCGGCACCTATTTTTGAAATGCCTATCGGAAACTACATCTGAAATGCCTATCAGCACCTATATTTGAAATGCCTATCGGCAACCATATCTGAAATGCCTATCGACACCTATATTTGAAATACCTATCGGCTTCTATATCTGAAATGCCTATCGGCACTTATTTCTAAAATGCCAATCGGCAACTATATCTGAAATGGTTATCGGCACCTATATCTGAAATGCCTATCGGCACAAATTTTTGAAATGCCTATCGTAAACTACATCTGAAATGCCTATCAGCACCTATATTTGAAATGCCTATCGGCAACCATATCTGGAATGCCTATCGGCACCTATATTTGAAATGCCTATCGGCTTCTATATCTGAAATCCCTATCGACACCTATTTTTAAAATGCCAATTGGCAACTATTTCTGAAATGCCTATCGGTACCTATATCTGAAATGCCTATCGGTACCTAATTTTGAAATGCCTATCGGAAACTAAATCTAAAATGCCTATCAGCACTTATATTTGAAATGCCTATCGGCAACCATATCTGGAATGCCTACCGGCACCTATATTTGAAATGCCAAACGGCTTCTATATCTAAAATGCCTATCGGCACCTAGTTTTAAAATGCCAATCGGCAACTATATCTGAAATGCCTATCGGCACCTATATCTGAAATGCCTATCGGCACCTATTTTTGAAATGCCTTTCGGAAACTACATCTGAAATGCCTATCTGGTCCTAAATTTGAAATGCCTATCGGCAACCATATCTGGAATGCCTATCGACACCTATATTTAAAATACCTATCGGCTTCTATAACTGAAATGCCTATCGGCACCTGCTTTTAAAATGCCAATCGGCAACTATATCTGAAATGACTATCGGCACCTATATCTGAAATGCCTATCGGCATCAATTTTTGAAATGCCTATCGGAAACTACATCTAAAATGCCTATCAGCACCTATATTTGAAATGCCTATCGGCAACCATATCTGGAATGCCTATCGGCACCTATATTTGAAATGCCTATCGGTTTCTATATCTGAAATGCCTATCGATACCTATTTTTAAACAGCCAATCGGCAACTATATCTGAAATGCCTATCGGCACCTAGTTTTAAAATGCCAATCGGCAACTATATCTGAAATGCCTATCGGCAACCATATCTGGAATGCCTATCGGCACCTATTTTTGAAATGCCTATCGGAAACTACATCTGAAATGCCTATCAGCACCTATATTTGAAATGCCTATCGGCAACCATATCTGGAATGCCTATCGGCACCTATATCTGAAATGCCTTTCGGCATTTATATCTGAAATGCCTATCGACACCTATTTTTAAAATGCCAATCGGCAACTATATCTGAAATGCCTATCGGCACCTATATCTAAAATGCCTATCGGCACCAATTTTTGAAATGCCTATCGGAAACTATCTCTGAAATGCCTATCGGCACCTATATCTGAAATGCCTATCGACACCTATTTTTAAAATGCCAATCGGCAACTATATCTGTAATGCCTATCGGCACCTATATTTGAAATGCGTATCGGCTTCTATATCTAAAATGCCTATCGGCACCTATATCTGAAATGCCTATCGGCACCAATTTTTGAAATGTCTATCGGAAACTATATCTGAAATGCCTATCGGCACCTATATCTGAAATGCCTATCGGCACCTATTTTTGAAATGCCTATCGGAAACTACATCTTAAATGCCTATCAGCACCTATATTTGAAATGCCTATCGGCAACCATATCTGGAATGCCTATCGGCACCTATATTTGAAATGCCTATCGGCTTCTGTATCTGAAATGCCTATCGGCACCAATTTTTAAAATGCCAATCGGCAACTATATCTGAAGTGCCTATCGGCACCTATATCTGAAATGCCTATCGGCACCTATTTTTGAAATGCATATCGAAAACTACATCTGAAATGCCTATCAGCACCTATATTAGAAATGCCTATCGGCAACCACGTCAGAAATGCCTATTGGCACCATTCTCTGAAATGCCTTTCGGCAGTTATATCTGAAATGCCTATCGACACCTATATTTGAATGCCTATCGGCACCTATATTTTAAATGCCTATCGGCAACTATATCTGATATGCCTATCGGCACCTATATCTGAAATGCCTATCGGCACCTATTTTTGAAATGCCTATCGGAAACTACATCTAAAATGCCTATCGGCACCTATTTTTAAAATGCCAATCGGCAAATATATCTGAAATGCCTATCGGCACCTATATCTGAAATGCCTATCGGCACCTATTTTTGAAATGCCTATCGGAAACTACATCTAAAATGCCTATCAGCACCTATATTTGAAATGCCTATCGGCAACCATATCTGGAATGCCTATCGGCACCTATATTTGAAATGCCTATCGGCTTCTATATCTGAAATGCCTATCGACACCTATTATTAAACAGCCAATCGGCAACTATATCTGGAATGCCTATCGGCACCTATATTTGAAATGCCTATCGGCTTCTATATCTGAAATCCCTATCGACACCTATTTTAAAAATGCCAATTGGCAACTATTTCTGAAATGCTTATCGGTACCTATATCTGAAATGCCTATCGGCACCTATTTTTGAAATGCCTATCGGAAACTACATCTGAAATGCCTATCAGCACCTATATTTGAAATGCCTATCGGCAACCATATCTGGAATGCCTATCGGCACCTATATTTGAAATGCCTATCGGCTTCTGTATCTGAAATGCCTATCGGCACCAATTTTTAAAATGCCAATCGGCAACTATATCTGAAGTGCCTATCGGCACCTATATCTGAAATGCCTATCGGCACATATTTTTGAAATGCCTATCGAAAACTACATCTGAAATGCCTATCAGCACCTATATTTGAAATGCCTATCGGCAACCACATCAGAAATGCCTATCGGCACCTATCTTTGAAATGCCTTTAGGCATTTATATCTGAAATGCCTATCGACACCTATATTTGAATGCCTATCGGCACCTATATTTTAAATGCCTATCGGCAACTATATCTGATATGCTTATCGGCACCTATATCTGAAATGCCTATCGGCACCTATTTTTGAAATGCCTATCGGAAACTACATCTAAAATGCCTATCGGCACCTATTTTTAAAATGCCAATCGGCAACTATATCTGAAATGCCTATCGGCACCTATATCTGAAATGCATATCGGCACCTATTTTTGAAATGCCTATCGGAAACTACATCTGAAATGCCTATCAGCACCTATATTTGAAATGCCTATCGGCAACCATATCTGAAATGCCTATTGACACCTATATTTGAAATACCTATCGGCTTCTATATCTGAAATGCCTATCGGCACTTATTTCTAAAATGCCAATCGGCAACTATATCTGAAATGCCTATCGGCACCTATATCTGAAATGCCTATCGGCAACCATATCTGGAATGCCTATCGGCAACTATATCTGAAATGCCTATCGGCACCTATATCTGAAATGCCTATCGGCACCAATTTTTGAAATGCCTATCGGAAACTATATCTGAAATGCCTATCGGCACCTATATATGAAATGCCTATCGACACTTATTTTTAAAATGCCAATCGGCAACTATATCTGTAATGCCTATCGGCACCTATATTTGAAATGCGTATCGGCTTCTATATCTAAAATGCCTATCGGCACCTATATCTGAAATGCCTATCGGCACCAATTTTTGCATTGCCTATCGGAAACTATATCTGAAATGCCTATCGGCACCTATATCTGAAATGCCTATCGGCACTTATTTTTGAAATGCCTATCGGAAACTACATCTGAAATGCCTATCAGCACCTATATTTGAAATGCCTATCGGCAACCATATCTGGAATGCCTATCGGCACCTATATTTGAAATGCCTATCGGCTTCTGTATCTGAAATGCCTATAGGCACCAATTTTTAAAATGCCAATCGGCAACTATATCTGAAGTGCCTATCGGCACCTATATCTGAAATGCCTATCGGCACCTATTTTTGAAATGCCTATCGAAAACTACATCTGAAATGCCTATCAGCACCTATATTTGAAATGCCTATCGGCAACTACATCAGAAATGCCTATCGGCACCTATCTCTGAAATGCCTTTCGGCATTTATATCTGAAATGCCTATCGACACCTATATTTGAATGCCTATCGGCACCTATATTTTAAATGCCTATCGGCAACTATATCTGATATGCTTATCGGCACCTATATCTGAATTGCCTATCGGCACCTATTTTTGAAATGCCTATCGGAAACTACATCTAAAATGCCTATCGGCACCTATTTTTAAAATGCCAATCGGCAACTATATCTGAAATGCCTATCGGCACCTATATCTGAAATGCCTATCGGCACCTATTTTTGAAATGCCTATCGGAAACTACATCTGAAATGCCTATCAGCACCTATATTTGAAATGCCTATCGGCAACCATATCTGAAATGCCTATCGACACCTATATTTGAAATACCTATCGGCTTCTATATCTGAAATGCCTATCGGCACTTATTTCTAAAATGCCAATCGGCAACTATATCTGAAATGCCTATCGGCACCTATACCTGAAATGCCTATCGGCAACCATATCTGGAATGCCTATCGGCAACTATATCTGAAATGCCTATCGGCACCTATATCTGAAATGCCTATCGGCACCAATTTTTGAAATGCCTATCGGAAACTATATCTGAAATGCCTATCGGCACCTATATATGAAATGCCTATCGACACTTATTTTTAAAATGCCAATCGGCAACTATATCTGTAATGCCTATCGGCACCTATATTTAAAATGCGTATCGGCTTCTATATCCAAAATGCCTATCGGCACCTATATCTGAAATGCCTATCGGCACCAATTTTTGAAATGCCTATCGGAAACTATATCTGAAATGCCTATCGGCACCTATATCTGAGATGCCTATCGACACCTATTTTTAAAATGCCAATCGGCAACTATATCTGTAATGCCTATCGCACCTATATTTGAAATGCCTATCGGCTTCTATATCTGAAATGCCTATCGGCACCTATTTTTAAAATGCCAATCGGCAACTATATCTGAAATGCCTATCGGCACCTATATCTGAAATGCCTATCGACACCTATTTTTGAAATGCCTATCGGAAACTACATCTGAAATGCCTATCAGCACCTATATTTGAAATGCCTATCGGCAACCATATCTGGAATGCCTATCGGCACCTATATTTGAAATGCCTATCGGCTTCTATATCTGAAATGCCTATCGGCACCTATTTTTAAAATGCCAATCGGCAACTATATATGTAATGCCTATGGGCACCTATATCTGAAATGCCTATCGGCACCTATTTTTGAAATGCCTATCGGAAACTACATCTGAAATGCTTATCAGCACCAATATTTGAAATGCCTATCGGCAACCATATTTGAAAGGCGTATCGACACCTATATTTGAAATACTTATCGGCTTCTATCTCTGAAATGCCTATCGGCACCTATTTTTAAAATGCCAATCGGCAACTATATCTGAAATGCCTATCGGCACCTATATCTGAAATGCCAATCGGCACTAATTTTTGAAATGCCTATCGGAAACTACATCTGAAATGCCTATCAGCACCTATATTTGAAATGCCTATCGGCAACTATATCTGGAATGCTAATCGGCACCTATATCTGAAATGCCTTTCGGCATTTATATCTGAAATGCCTATCGACACCTATTTTTAAAATGTCAATCGGCAAATATATCTGAAATGCCTATCAGCACCTATATCTGAAATGCCTTTCGGCACCAATTTTTGAGATGCCTATCGGAAACTACATCTGAAATGCCTTCAGCACCTATATTTGAAATGCCTATCGGCAACCATATCTGGAATGCATATCGGCACCTATATTTGAAATGCCTATCGGCTTCTAAATCTGAAATGCCTATCGGCACTTATTTCTAAAATGCCAATCGGCAACTATATCTGAAATGCCTATCGGCACCTATATCTGAAATGCCTATCGGCACCAATTTTTGAAATGCCTATCGGAAACTACATCTGAAATGCCTATCAGCACCTATATTTGAAATGCCTATCGGCAACCATATCTGGAATGCCTATCGGCACCTATATTTGAAATGCCTATCGGCTTCTATATCTGAAATCCCTATCGACACCTATTTTTAAAATGCCTATTGGCAACTATTTCTGAAATGCCTATCGGCACCTATATATGAAATGCCTATCGGTACCTATTTTTGAAATGCCTATCGGAAACTACATCTGAAATGCCTATCAGCACTTATATTTGAAATGCCTATCGGCAACCATATCTGGAATGCCTATCGGCACCTATATTTGAAATGCCAAACGGCTTCTATATCTAAAATGCCCATCGGCACCTAGTTTTAAAATGCCAATCGGCAACTATATCTGAAATGCCTATCGGCACCTATATCTAAAATGCCTATCGGCACCTATTTTTGAAATGCCTTTCGGAAACGACATCTGAAATGCCTATCTGCTCCTAAATTTGAAATGCCTATCGGCAACCATATCTGGAATGCCTATCGGCACCTATATTTGAAATGCCTATCGGATTCTATATCTAAAATGCCTATCGACACCTATTTTTAAAATGCCATTCGGCAACTATATCTGAAATGCCTATCGGCACCTATATCTGAAATGCTTATCGGCACCTATTTTTGAAATGCCTATCGGAAACTACATCTGAAATGCCTATCAGCACCTATATTTGAAATGCCTATCGGCAACCCTATCTGGAATGCCTATCGACACCTATATCTGAAATGCCTTTCGGCATTTATATCTGAAATGCCTATCGACACCTATTTTTTAAATGCCAATCGGCAACTATATCTGAAATGCCTATCGGCACCTATATCTGAAATGCCTATCGGTACCAATTTTTGAAATGCCTATCTGAAACTACATCTGAAATGCCTATCAGCACCTATATTTGAAATGCCTATCGGCAAACATATCTGGAATGCCTATCGGCACCTATATTTGAAATGCCTATCGGCACCTATATCTGAAATGCCTATCGGCACCTATTTTTAAAATGCCAATCGGCAACTATATCTGAAATGCCTATCGGCACGTATATCTGAAATGCCTATCGGCACCTATTTTTGAAATGCCTATCGGAAAATACATCTTAAATGCCTATCAGCACCTATATTTGAAATGCCTATCGGCAACCATATCTGGAATGCCAATCGGCAACTAAATCTGAAATGCCTATCGGCACCTATATCTGAAATGCCTATCGACACCTATTTTTAAAATGCCAATCCGCAACTTTATCTGTAATGCCTATCGGCACCTATATCTGAAATGCCTATCGGCACCTATTTTTGAAATGCCTATCGGAAACTACATCTGAAATGCTTATCAGCACCAATATTTGAAAAGCCTATCGGCAACCATATCTGGAATGACTATCGGCACCTATATTTGAAATGTCTATCGGCTTCTATATCTGAAATGCCTATCGGCACCTATTTTTAAATGCCAATTGGCAACTATATCTGAAATGCCTATCGGCACCTATATCTAAAATGCCTTTCGGCACCTATTTTTGAAATGCCTATGGGAACCTACATCTAAAATGCCTATCAGCACCTATATTTGAAATGCCTATCGGCAACCATATCTGAAATGCCTATCGGCACCTATATTTGAAATGCCTATCGGCATCTATATCTGAAATGCCTATCGGCACCTATTTTTAAAATGCCAATCGGCAACTATATCTGAAATGCCTATCGGCACCAATATCTGAAATGCCTATCGGCACCTATTTTTGAAATGCCTATCGGAAACTACATCTGAAATGCCTATCAGCACCTATATTTGAAATGCCTATCGGCAACCATATCTGGAATGCCTATCGGCACCTATATCTGAAATGCCTTTCGGCATTTATATCTGTAATGCCTATCGGCACCTATATTTGAAATGCGTATCGGCTTCTATATCTGAAATGCCTATTGGCACCTATATCTGAAATGCCTATCGGCACCAATTTTTGAAATGCCTATCGGAAACTATATCTGAAATGCCTATCGGCACCTATATCTGAAATGCCTATCGGTACCTATTTTTGAAATGCCTATCGGAAACTACATCTGAAATGCCTATCAGCACCTATATTTGAAATGCCTATCGGCAACCATATCTGGAATGCCTATCGGCACCTATTTTTGAAATGCCTATCGGAAACTACATCTGAAAAGCTTATCAGCACCAATATTTGAAATGCCTATCGGCAACCATATCTAAAAGGCCTATCGACACCTATATTTGAAATACTTATCGGCTTCTATCTCTGAAATGCCTATCGGCACCTATTTTTAAAATGCCAATTGGCAACTATATCTGAAATGCCTATCGGCACCTATATCTGAAATGCCAATCGGCACCAATTTTTTAAGTGCCTTTTGGAAACTACATCTGAAATGCCTATCAGCACCTATATTTGAAATGCCTATCGGCAACCATATCTGGAATGCCTATCGGCACCTATAACTGAAATGCCTTTCGGCATTTATATCTGAAATGCCTATCGACACCTATTTTTAAAATGCCAATCGGCAACTATATCTGAAATACCTATCGGCACCATTATCTGAAATGCCTATCGGCACCAATTTTTGAAATGCCTATCGGAAACTATATCTGAAATGCCTATCGGCATCTATATCTGAGATGCCTATCGACACCTATTTTTAAAATGCCAATCGGCAACTATATCTGTAATGCCTATCGCACCTATATTTGAAATGCCTATCGGCTTCTATATCTGAAATGCCTATCGGCACCTATTTTTAAAATGCCAATCGGCAACTATATCTGAAATGCCTATCGGCACCTATATCTGAAATGCCTATCGACACCTATTTTTGAAATGCCTATCGGAAACTACATCTGAAATGCCTATTAGCACCTATATTTGAAATGCCTATCGGCAACCATATCTGGAATGCCTATCGGCACCTATATTTGAAATGCCTATCGGCTTCTATATCTGAAATGCCTATCGGCACCTATTTTTAAAATGCCAATCGGCAACTATATATGTAATGCCTATGGGCACCTATATCTGAAATGCCTATCGGCACCTATTTTTGAAATGCCTATCGGAAACTACATCTGAAATGCTTATCAGCACCAATATTTGAAATGCCTATCGGCAACCATATCTGAAAGGCGTATCGACACCTATATTTGAAATACTTATCGGCTTCTATCTCTGAAATGCCTATCGGCACCTATTTTTAAAATGCCAATCGGCAACTATATCTGAAATGCCTATCAGTACCTATTTTTAAAATGCCAATCGGCACCTATATCTGAAATGCCTATCAGTACCTATTTTTAAAATGCCAATCGGCAACTATATCTGAAATGCCTATCGGCACCTATATCTGAAATGCCTATCGGCACCAATTTTTGAAATGCCTATCGGAAACTACAACTGAAATGCCTATCAGCACCTATATTTGATATGCCTATCGGCAACCATATCTGGAATGCCAATCGGCACCTATATTTGAAATGCCTATCGGCTTCTATATCTGAAATCCTTATCGACACCTATTTTTAAAATTCCAATTGGCAACTATTTCTGAAATGCCTATCGGCACCTATATCGGAAATGCCTATCGGTACCTATTTTTGAAATGCCTATCGGAAACTACATTTGAAATGCCTATCAGCACTTATATTTGAAATGCCTATCGGCAACCATATCTGGAATGCCTATCGGCACCTATATTTGATATGCCAAACGGCTTCTATATCTGAAATGCCTATCGGCACCTAGTTTTAAAATGCCAATCGGCACCTATATTTGAAATGCCTATCGGCTTCTATATCTGAAATCCTTATCGACACCTATTTTTAAAATTCCAATTGGCAACTATTTCTGAAATGCCTATCGGCACCTATATCGGAAATGCCTATCGGCACCTATTTTTGAAATGCCTATCGGAAACTACATCTGAAATGCCTATCAGCACCTATATTTGAAATGCCTATCGGCAACCATATCTGGAATGCCTATCGGCACCTATATCTGAAATGCCTTTCGGCATTTATATCTGTAATGCCTATCGGCACCTATATTTGAAATGCGTATCGGCTTCTATATCTGAAATGCCTATTGGCACCTATATCTGAAATGCCTATCGGCACCAATTTTTGAAATGCCTATCGGAAACTATATCTGAAATGCCTATCGGCACCTATATCTGAAATGCCTATCGGTACCTATTTTTGAAATGCCTATCGGAAACTACATCTGAAATGCCTATCAGCACCTATATTTGAAATGCCTATCGGCAACCATATCTGGAATGCCTATCGGCACCTATTTTTGAAATGCCTATCGGAAACTACATCTGAAAAGCTTATCAGCACCAATATTTGAAATGCCTATCGGCAACCATATCTAAAAGGCCTATCGACACCTATATTTGAAATACTTATCGGCTTCTATCTCTGAAATGCCTATCGGCACCTATTTTTAAAATGCCAATCGGCAACTATATCTGAAATGCCTATCGGCACCTATATCTGAAATGCCAATCGGCACCAATTTTTTAAGTGCCTTTTGGAAACTACATCTGAAATGCCTATCAGCACCTATATTTGAAATGCCTATAGGCAACCATATCTGGAATGCCTATCGGCACCTATAACTGAAATGCCTTTCGGCATTTATATCTGAAATGCCTATCGACACCTATTTTTAAAATGCCAATCGGCAACTATATCTGAAATACCTATCGGCACCATTATCTGAAATGCCTATCGGCACCAATTTTTGAAATGCCTATCGGAAACTATATCTGAAATGCCTATCGGCATCTATATCTGAGATGCCTATCGACACCTATTTTTAAAATGCCAATCGGCAACTATATCTGTAATGCCTATCGCACCTATATTTGAAATGCCTATCGGCTTCTATATCTGAAATGCCTATCGGCACCTATTTTTAAAATGCCAATCGGCAACTATATCTGAAATGCCTATCGGCACCTATATCTGAAATGCCTATCGACACCTATTTTTGAAATGCCTATCGGAAACTACATCTGAAATGCCTATTAGCACCTATATTTGAAATGCCTATCGGCAACCATATCTGGAATGCCTATCGGCACCTATATTTGAAATGCCTATCGGCTTCTATATCTGAAATGCCTATCGGCACCTATTTTTAAAATGCCAATCGGCAACTATATATGTAATGCCTATGGGCACCTATATCTGAAATGCCTATCGGCACCTATTTTTGAAATGCCTATCGGAAACTACATCTGAAATGCTTATCAGCACCAATATTTGAAATGCCTATCGGCAACCATATCTGAAAGGCGTATCGACACCTATATTTGAAATACTTATCGGCTTCTATCTCTGAAATGCCTATCGGCACCTATTTTTAAAATGCCAATCGGCAACTATATCTGAAATGCCTATCAGTACCTATTTTTAAAATGCCAATCGGCACCTATATCTGAAATGCCTATCAGTACCTATTTTTAAAATGCCAATCGGCAACTATATCTGAAATGCCTATCGGCACCTATATCTGAAATGCCTATCGGCACCAATTTTTGAAATGCCTATCGGAAACTACAACTGAAATGCCTATCAGCACCTATATTTGATATGCCTATCGGCAACCATATCTGGAATGCCAATCGGCACCTATATTTGAAATGCCTATCGGCTTCTATATCTGAAATCCTTATCGACACCTATTTTTAAAATTCCAATTGGCAACTATTTCTGAAATGCCTATCGGCACCTATATCGGAAATGCCTATCGGTACCTATTTTTGAAATGCCTATCGGAAACTACATTTGAAATGCCTATCAGCACTTATATTTGAAATGCCTATCGGCAACCATATCTGGAATGCCTATCGGCACCTATATTTGATATGCCAAACGGCTTCTATATCTGAAATGCCTATCGGCACCTAGTTTTAAAATGCCAATCGGCAACTATATCTGAAATGCCTATCGGCACCTATATCTGAAATGCCTATCGGCACCTATTTTTGAAATGCCTTTCGGAAACTACATCTGAAATGCCTATCTGCTCCTAAATTTGAAATGCCTAACGGCAACCATATCTGGAATGCCTATCGACACCTATATTTGAAATACCTATCGGCTTCTATATCTGAAATGCCTATCGGCACCTGTTTTTAAAATGTTAATCGGCAACTATATCTGAAATGCCTATCGGCACCTATATCTGAAATGCCTATCGGCACCTATATTTGAAATGCCTATCGGCTTCTATATCTGAAATGCCTATCGACACCTATTTTTAAAATGCCAATCGGCAACTATATCTGAAATGCCTATCGGCACCTATATCTGAAATGCCTATCGGCACCTATATTTGAAATGCCTATCGGAAACTACATCTGAAATGCCTATCAGCACCTATATTTGAAATGTCTATCGGCAACCATATCTGGAATGCCTATCGGCATCTATATCTGAAATGCCTTTCGGCATTTATATCTGAAATGCCTATCGACACCTATTTTTAAAATGCCAATCGGCAACTATATCTGAAATGCCTATCGGCACCTATATCTGAAATGCCTATCGGCACCAATTTTTGAAATGCCTATCGGAAACTACATCTGAAATGCCTATCAGCACCTATATTTGAAATGCCTATCGGCAACCATATCTGAAATGCCTATCGGCACCTATTTTTAAAATGCCAATCGGCAACTATATCTGAAATGCCTATCGGCCCCTATATCTCAAATGCCTATCGGCACCTATTTTTGAAATGCCTATCGGAAACTACATCTGAAATGCCTATCAGCACCTATATTTAAAATGCCTATCGGCAACCATATCTGGAATGCCAATCGGCAACTATATCTGAAATGCCTGTCGGCACCTATATCTGAAATGCCTATCGACACCTATTTTTAAAATGCCAATCATCAACTATATCTGTAATGCCTATCGGCACCTATATCTGAAATGCCTATCGGCACCTATTTTTGAAATGCCTATCGGAAACTACATCTGAAATGCTTATCAGCACCAATATTTGAAATGCCTATCGGCAACCATATCTGAAATGCCTATCAGCACCTATATTTGAAATGCCTATCGGCAACCATATCTGGAATGCCTATCGGCACCTATATTTGAAATGCCTATCGGCACCTATTTTTAAAATGCCAATCGGCAACTATATCTGAAATGCCTATCGGCACCTATATCTGAAATGCCTATCGGCACCAATTTTTGAAATGCCTATCGGAAACTACATCTGAAATGCCTATCAGCACCTATATTTGATATGCCTATCGGCAACCATATCTGGAATGTCTATCGGCACCTATATTTGAAATGCCTATCGGCTTCTATATCTGAAATCCCTATCGACACCTATTTTTAAAATGCCAATTGGCAACTAGGTATTTCTGAAATGCCTATCGGCACCTATATATGAAATGCCTATCGGTACCTATTTTTGAAATGCCTATCGGAAACTACATCTGAAATGCCTATCAGCACTTATATTTGAAATGCCTATCGGCAACCATATCTGGAATGCCTATCGGCACCTATATTTGAAATGCCAAACGGCTTCTATATCTGAAATGCCTATCGGCACCAATTTTTGAAATGCCTATCGGAAACTATATCTGAAATGCCTATCGGCACTTATATCTGAAATGCCTATCGGCACCTATTTTTGAAATGCCTATCGGAAACTACATCTGAAATGCCTATCAGCATCTATATTTGAAATGCCTATCGGCAACCATATCTGGTAAGCCTATCGGCACCTATATTTGAAATGCCTATCGGCTTCTATATCTGAAATGCCTATCGACACCTATTTTTAAAATGCCAATCGGCAACTATATCTGTAATGCCTATCGGCACCTATATCTGAAATGCCTATCGGCACCTATTTTTGAAATGCCTATCGGAAACTACATCTGAAATGCTTAGCAGCACCAATATTTGAAATGCCTATCGGCAACCGCATCTGAAGGGCCTATCGACACCTATATTTGAAATACTTATCGGCTTCTATCTCTGAAATGCCTATCGGCACCTATTTTTAAAATGCCAATCGGCAACTATATCTGAAATGCCTATCGGCACCTATATCTGAAATGCCTATCGGCACCTATTTTTGAAATGCCTATCGGAAACTACATCTGAAATGCCTATCAGCACCTATATTTGAAATGCCTATCGGCAACCATATCTGGTAAGCCTATCGGCACCTATATTTGAAATGCCTATCGGCTTCTATATCTGAAATGCCTATCGACACCTATTTTTAAAATGCCAATCGGCAACTATATCTGTAATGCCTATCGGCACCTATATCTGAAATGCCTATCGGCACCTATTTTTGAAATGCCTATCGGAAACTACATCTGAAATGCTTATCAGCACCAATATTTGAAATGCCTATCGGCAACCGCATCTGAAAGGCCTATCGACACCTATATTTGAAATACTTATCGGCTTCTATCTCTGAAATGCCTATCGGCACCTATTTTAAAAATGCCAATCAGCAACTATATCTGAAATGCCTATCGGCACCTATATCTGAAATGCCAATCGGCACCAATTTTTGAAATGCCTATCGGAAACAACATCTGAAATGCCTATCAGCACCTATATTTGAAATGCCTATCGGCAACCATATCTGGAATGCCTATCGGCACCTATATCTGAAATGCCTTTCGGCATTTATATCTGAAATGCCTATCAGCACCTATATTTGAAATGCCTATCGGCAACCATATCTGGAATGCCTATCGGCACCTATATTTGAAATGCCTATCGGCTTCTATATCTGAAATGCCTATCGGCACCTATTTTTAAAATGCCAATCGGCAACTATATCTGTAATGCCTATCAGCACCTATATTTGAAATGCCTATCGGCAACCATATCTGGAAAGCCTATCGGCACCTATATCTGAAATGCCTTTCGGCATTTATATCTGAAATGCCTATCGACACCTATTTTTAAAATGTCAATCGGCAAATATATCTGAAATGCCTATCGGCACCTATATCTGAAATGCCTATCGGCACCAATTTTTGAAATGCCTATCGGAAACTACATCTGAAATGCCTAGCAGCACCTATATTTGAAATGCCTATCGGCAACCATATCTGGAATGCCTATCGGCACCTATATTTGAAATGCCTATCGGCTTCTATATCTGAAATGCCTATCGGCACCTATTTTTAAAATGCCAATCGGCAACTATATCTGAAATGACTATCGGCACCTATATCTGAAATGCCTATCGGCTCCTATTTTTGAAATGCCTATCGGAAACTACATCTGAAATGCCTATCAGCACCTATATTTGAAATGCCTATCGGCAACCATATCTAGAATGCCAATCGGCAACTATATCTGAAATGCCTATCGGCACCTATATCTGAAATGCCTATCCGCACCTATATCTGAAATGCCTATCGACACCTATTTTTAAAATGCCAATCGGCAACTATATCTGTAATGCCTATCGGCACCTATATCTGAAATGCCTATCGGCACTAATTTTTGAAATGCCTATCGGAAACTACATCTGAAATGCCTAGCAGCACCTATATTTGAAATGCCTATCGGCAACCATATCTGGAATGCCTATCGGCACCTATATTTGAAATGCCTATCGGCTTCTAATCTGAAATGCCTATCGACACCTATTTTAAAATGCCAATTGGCAACTATATCTGAAATGCCTATCGGCACCTATATCTGAAATGCCTATCGGTACCAATTTTTGAAATGCCTATCGGAAACTACATCTGAAATGCCTATCAGCACTTATATTTGAAATGCCTATCGGCAACCATATCTGGAATGCCTATCAGCACCTATTTTTGAAATGCCTATCGGCTTCTATATCTGAAATGCCCATCGGCACCTTTTTTTAAAATGCCAATCGGCAACTATATCTGAAATGCCTATCGGCACCTATATCTGAAATGCCTATCGGCACCTATTTTTGAAATGCCTTTTGGAAACTACATCTGAAATGCCTATCTGCTCCTATATTGAAAGACCTTTTGGCAACCATATCTGAAATGCCTATCGACACCTATATTTGAAATACCTATCGGCTTCTATATCTGAAATGCCTATCGGCACCTGTTTTTAAAATGCCAACCGGCAACTATATCTAAAATGCCTATCGGCACCTATTTTTAAAATGCCAATCGGCAACTATATCTGTAATGCTTATCGGCACCTATATCTGAAATGCCTATCGGCACCTATTTTTGAAATGCCTATCGGAAACTACAACTGAAATGCCTATCAGCACCAATATTTGAAATGCCTATCAGCAACCATATCTGAAATGCCTATCGACACCTATATTTGAAATACCTATCGGCTTCTATATCTGAAATGCCTATCGGCACCTATTTTTAAAATGCCAATCGGCAACTATATCTGAAATGCCTATCGGCACCTATATCTGAAATGCCTATCGGCACAAATTTTTGAAATGCCTATCGGAAACTACATCTGAAATGCCTATCAGCACCTATATTTGAAATGCCTATCGGCAAGCATATCTGGAATGCACATCGGCACCTATATTTGAAATGCCTATCGGCTTCTATATCTGAAATGCCTATCAGCACCTATTTTTAAAATGCCAATCGGCAACTATATCTGAAATGCCTATCGCACCTATATCTAAAATGCCTATCGGCACCTATTTTTGAAATGCCTATCGGAAACTACATCTAAAATGCCTATCAGCACCTATATTTGAAATGCCTAACGGCAACTATATCTGGAATGCCTATCGGCACCTATATTTGAAATGCCTATCGGCTTCTATATCTGAAATCCCTATCGACACCTATTTTTAAAATGCTAATTGGCAACTATTTCTGAAATGCCTATCGGCACCTATATCTGAAATGCCTATCGGTACCTATTTTTGAAATGCCTATCGGAAACTACATCTGAAATGCCTATCAGCACCTATATTTGAAATGCCTATCGGCAACCATATCTGGAATGCCTATCGGCACCTATAACTGAAATGCCTTTCGGCATTTATATCTGAAATGCCTATCGACACTTATTTTTAAAATGTCAATCGGCAAATATATCTGAAATGCCTATCGGCACCTATAGCTGAAATGCCTATCGGCACCAATTTTTGAAATGCCTATCGGAAACTACATCTGAAATGCCTATCAGCACCTATATTTGAAATGCCTATCGGCAACTATATCTGGAATGCATATCGGCACCTATATTTGAAATGCCTATCGGCTTCTATATCTGAAATGCCTATCGGCACCTATTTTTAAAATGCCAATCGGCAACTATATCTGAAATGCCTATCGCACCTATATCTAAAATGCCTATCGGCACCTATTTTTGAAATGCCTATCGGAAACTACATCTGAAATGCCTATCAGCACCTATATTTGAAATGCCTATCGGCATCCATATCTGGAATGCTTATCGGCACCTATATTTGAAATGCCTATCGGCTTCTATATCTGAAATGCCTATCGGCACCTATTTTTAAAATGCCAATCGGCAACTATATCTAAAGTGCCTATCGGCACCTATATCTGAAATGCCTATCGGCACCTATTTTTGAAATGCCTATCGAAAACTACATCTGAAATGCCTATCAGCACCTTTATTTGAAATGCCTATCGGCAACCACATCAGAAATGCCTATCGGCACCTATATCTGAAATGCCTTTCGGCATTTATATCTGAAATGCCTATCGACACCTATATTTGAAATGCCTATCGGCACCTATATTTTAAATGCCTATCGGCAAATATATCTGATATGCCTATCGGCACCTATATCTGAAATGCCTATTGGCACCTATTTTTGAAATGCCTATCGGAAACTACATCTAAAATGCCTATCGGCACCCATTTTTAAAATGCCAATCGGCAACTATATCTGAAATGCCTATCGGCACCTATATCTGAAATGCCTATCGGCACCTATTTTTAAAATGCCTATCGGAAACTACATCTGAAATGCCTATCAGGACCTATATTTGAAATGCCTATCGGCAACCATATCTGAAATGCCTATCGACATCTATATTTGAAATACCTATCGGCTTCTATATCTGAAATGCCTATCGGCACTTATTTCTAAAATGCCAATGGGCAACTATATCTGAAATGCCTATCGGCACCTATATCTGAAATGCCTATCGGCACCAATTTTTGAAATGCCTATCGGAAACTACATCTGAAATGCCTATCAGCACCTATATTTGAAATGCCTATCGGCAACCATATCTGGAATGCCTATCGGCACCTATATTTGAAATGCCTATCGGCTTCTATATCTGAAATCCCTATCGACATCCATTTTTAAAATGCCAATTGGCAACTATTTCTGAAATGCCTATCGGCACCTATATCTGAAATGCCTATCGGTACCTATTTTTGAAATGCCTATCGGAAACTACATCTGAAATGCCTATCAGCACTTATATTTGAAATGCCTATCGGCAACCATATCTGGAATGCCTATCGGCACCTATATTTGAAATGCCAAACGGCTTCTATATCTGAAATGCCTATCGGCACCTAGTTTTAAAATGCCAATCGGCAACTATATCTGAAATGCCTATCGGCACCTATTTTTGAAATGCCTATCGAAAACTACATCTGAAATGCCTATCAGCACCTTTATTTGAAATGCCTATCGGCAACCACATCAGAAATGCCTATCGGCACCTATATCTGAAATGCCTTTCGGCATTTATATCTGAAATGCCTATCGACACCTATATTTGAAATGCCTATCGGCACCTATATTTTAAATGCCTATCGGCAAATATATCTGATATGCCTATCGGCACCTATATCTGAAATGCCTATCGGCACCTATTTTTGAAATGCCTATCGGAAACTACATCTAAAATGCCTATCGGCACCCATTTTTAAAATGCCAATCGGCAACTATATCTGAAATGCCTATCGGCACCTATATCTGAAATGCCTATCGGCACCTATTTTTAAAATGCCTATCGGAAACTACATCTGAAATGCCTATCAGCACCTATATTTGAAATGCCTATCGGCAACCATATCTGAAATGCCTTTTGACATCTATATTTGAAATACCTATCGGCTTCTATATCTGAAATGCCTATCGGCACTTATTTCTAAAATGCCAATGGGCAACTATATCTGAAATGCCTATCGGCACCTATATCTGAAATGCCTATCGGCACCAATTTTTGAAATGCCTATCGGAAACTACATCTGAAATGCCTATCAGCACCTATATTTGAAATGCCTATCGGCAACCATATCTGGAATGCCTATCGGCACCTATATTTGAAATGCCTATCGGCTTCTATATCTGAAATCCCTATCGACATCCATTTTTAAAATGCCAATTGGCAACTATTTCTGAAATGCCTATCGGCACCTATATCTGAAATGCCTATCGGTACCTATTTTTGAAATGCCTATCGGAAACTACATCTGAAATGCCTATCAGCACTTATATTTGAAATGCCTATCGGCAACCATATCTGGAATGCCTATCGGCACCTATATTTGAAATGCCTATCGGATTCTATATCTGAAATGCCTATCGACACCTATTTTTAAAATGCCATTCGGCAACTATATCTGAAATGCCTATCGGCACCTATATTTGAAATGCCTATCGGCACCTATTTTTGAAATGCCTATCGGAAACTACATCTGAAATGCCTATCAGCACCTATATTTGAAATGCCTATCGGCAACCCTATCTGGAATGCCTATCGGCACCTATATCTGAAATGCCTTTCGGCATTTATATCTGAAATGCCTATCGACACCTATTTTTTAAATGCCAATCGGCAACTATATCTGAAATGCAAATCGGCACCTATATCTGAAATGCCTATCGGTACCAATTTTTGAAATGCCTATCGGAAACTACATCTGAAATGCCTATCAGCACCTATATTTGAAATGCCTATCGGCAACCATATCTGGAATGCCTATCGGCACCTATATCTGAAATGCCTATCGGCACCTATTTTTGAAATGTTTATCGGAAACTACATCTGAAATGCCTATCAGCACCTATATTTGAAATGACTATCGACACCTATTTTTAAAATGCCAATCGGCAACTATATCTGTAATGCCTATCGGCACCTATATCTGAAATGCCTATCGCCACCTATTTTTGAAATGCCTATCGGAAACTACATCTGAAATGCTTATCAGCACCAATATTTGAAATGCCTATCGGCAACCATATCTGAAATGCCTATCGACACCTATATTTGAAATACCTATCGGCTTCTATCTCTGAAATGCCTATCGGCACCTATTTTTAAAATGCCAATCGGCAACTATATTTGAAATGCCTATCGGCACCTATATTTGAAATGCCTATCGGCACCAATTTTTGAAATGCCTATCGGAAACTACATCTGAAATGCCTATCAGCACCTATATTTGAAATGCCTATCGGCAACCATATCTGGAATGCCTATCGGCACCTATTTTTAAAATGCCAATCGGCAACTATATCTGTAATGCCTATCGGCACCTATATCTGAAATGCCTATCGGCACCTATTTTTGAAATGCCTATCGCAAACTACAACTGAAATGCCTATCAGCACCAATATTTGAAATGCCTATCAGCAACCATATCTGAAATGCCTATCGACACCTATATTTGAAATACCTATCGGCTTCTATATCTGAAATGTCTATTTTTAAAATGCCAATCGGCAACTATATCTGAAACGCCTATCGGCACCTATATCTGAAATGCCTATCGGCACCAATTTTTGAAATGCCTATCGGAAACTACATTTTAAATGCCTATCAGCACCTATATTTGAAATGCCTATCGGCAACCATATCTGGAATGCTTATCGGCACCTATATTTGAAATGCCTATCGGCTTCTATATCTGAAATGCCTATCGGCACCTATTTTTAAAATGCCAATCGGCAACTATATCTGAAGTGCCTATCGGCACCTATATCTTCAAATACCTACCGGCACCTATTTTTGAAATGCCTATCGAAAACTACATCTGAAATGCCTATCAGCACCTATATTTGAAATGCCTATCGGCAACCACATTAGAAATGCCTATCGGCACCTATATCTTAAATGCCTTTCGGCATTTATATCTGAAATGCCTATCGACACCTATATTTAAAATGCCTATCGGCACCTATATTTTAAATGCCAATCGGCAACTATATCTGAAACGCCTATCGGCACCTATATCTGAAATGCCTATCGGCACCTATTTTTAAAATGCGAATCGGCAACTATATCTGTAATGCCTATCGGCACCTATATCTGAAATGCCTATCGGCACCTATTTTTGAAATGCCTATCGGAAACTACATCTGAAATGCCTATCAGCACCTATATTTGAAATGCCTATCGGCAAACATATCTGGAATGCCTATCGGCACCTATATTTGAAATGCCTATCGGCTTCTATATCTGAAATGCCTATCGGCACCTATTTTAAAAATGCCAATCGGCAACTATATCTGAAGTGCCTATCGGCACCTATATCTGAAATGCCTATCGGCACCTATTTTTGAAATGCCTATCGAAAACTACAACTGAAATGCCTATCAGCACCTATATTTGAAATGCCTATCGGCAACCACATCAGAAATGCCTATCGGCACCTATATCTGAAATGATTTTCGGCATTTATATCTGAAATGCCTATCGACACCTATATTTGAAATGCCTATCATCACCTATATTTTAAATGCCTATCGGCAACTATATCTGATATGCCTATCGGCACCTATATCTGAAATGCCTATCGGCACCTATTTTTGAAATGCCTATCAGAAACTACATCTAAAATGCCTATCGGCACCTATTTTTAAAATGCCAATCGGCAACTATATCTGAAATGCCTATCGGCACCTATTTTTGAAATGCCTATCGGAAACTACATCTGAAATGCCTATCAGCACCTATATTTGAAATGCCTATCGGCAACCATATCTGAAATGCCTATCGACACCTATATTTGAAATACCTATCGGCTTCTATATCTGAAATGCCTATCGGCACTTATTTCTAAAATGCCAATCGGCAACTATATCTGAAATGCCTATCGGCACCTATTTTTGAAATGCCTATCGGAAACTACAAGCGAAATGCCTATCAGCACCTATATTTGAAATGTCTATCGGCTTCAATATCTGAAATGCCTATCGGCACCTATTTTTAAAATGCCAATCGGCAACTATATCTGAAGTGCCTATCGGCACCTATATCTGAAATGCCTATCAGCACCTATTTTTGAAATGCCTATCGGAAACTACATCTGAAATGCTTATCAGCACCAATATTTGAAACGCCTATCGGCAACCGCATCTGAAAGGCCTATCGACACCTATATTTGAAATGCCTATCGGCACCTATTTTTGAAATGCCTATCGGAAACTACATCTAAAATGCCTATCAGCACCTATGTTTGAAATGCCTATCGGCAACCATATCTGGAATGCCAATCGGCAACTATATCTGAAATGCCTATCGGCACCTATATCTGAAATGCCTATCCGCACCTATATCTGAAATGCCTATCGACACCTATTTTTAAAATGCCAATCGGCAACTATATCTGTAATGCCTATCGGCACCTATATCTGAAATGCCTATCGGCACCAATTTTTGAAATGCCTATCGGAAACTACATCTGAAATGCCTATCAGCACCTATATTTGAAATGCCTATCGGCAACCATATCTATGATGCCAATCGGCAACTATATCTGAAATGCCTATCGGCACCTATATCTGAAATGCCCATCGCCACCTATTTTTGAAATGCCTATCGGAAACTACATCTGAAATGCTTATCTGCACCAATATTTGTAATGCCTATCGGCAACCATATCTGAAATGCCTATCGACACCTATATTTGAAATACCTATCGGCTTCTATCTCTGAAATGCCTATCGGCACCTATTTTTAAAATGCTAATCGGCAACTATATTTGAAATGCCTATCGGCACCTATATTTGAAATGCATATCGGCACCAATTTTTGAAATGCCTATCGGAAAATACATCTAAAATGCCTATCAGCACCTATATTTGAAATGCCTATCGGCAACCATATCTGGAATGCCTATCGGCACCTATATTTGAAAAGCCTATCGGCTTCTATATCTGAAATGCCTATCGGCACCTATTTTTAAAATGCCAATCGGCAACTATATCTGAAATGCCTATCGGCACCTATATCTGAAATGCCTATCGGCACCTATTTTTGAAATGCCTATCGGAAACTACATCTGAAATGCCTATCAGCACCTATATTTAAAATGCCTATCGGCAAACATATCTGGAATGCCTATCGGCACCTATATTTGAAATGCCTATCGGCTTCTATATCTGAAATGCCTATCGGCACCTATTTTTAAAATGCCAATCGGCAACTATATCTGAAGTGCCTATTGGCACCTATATCTGAAATGACTATCGGCAGCTATTTTTGAAATGCCTATCGAAAACTACATCTGAAATGCCTATCAGCACCTATATTTGAAATGCCTATCGGCAACCACATCAAAAATGCCTATCGGCACCTATATCTGAAATGCCTTTCGGCATTTATATCTGAAATGCCTATCGAAACCTATATTTGAAATGCCTATCGGCACCTATTTTTAAAATGCCAATCGGCAACTATATCTGAAATGCCAATCGGCACCCATATCTGAAATGCCTATGGGCACCTATATTTGAAATGCCTATCGGCTTCTATATCTGAAATGCCTATCGGCACCTATTTTTAAAATGCCAATCGGCAACTATATCTGTAATGCCTATCGGCACCTATATTTGAAATGCCTATCGGCTTCTATATCTGAAATGCCTATCGGCACCTATTTTTAAAATGCCAATCGGCAACTATATCTGAAATGCCTATCGGCACCTATATCTGAAATGCCTATCGGCACCTATTTTTGAAATGCCTATCGGAAACTACATCTGAAATGCCTATCAGCACCTATATTTGAAATGCCTATCGGCAACCATATCTGGTAAGCCTATCGGCACCTATATTCGAAATGCATATCGGCTTCTATATCTGAAATGCCTATCGGCACCTATTTTTAAAATGCCAATCGGCAACTATATCTGAAGTGCCTATTGGCACCTATATCTGAAATGACTATCGGCAGCTATTTTTGAAATGCCTATCGAAAACTACATCTGAAATGCCTATCAGCACCTATATTTGAAATGCCTATCGGCAACCACATCAAAAATGCCTATCGGCACCTATATCTGAAATGCCTTTCGGCATTTATATCTGAAATGCCTATCGAAACCTATATTTGAAATGCCTATCGGCACCTATTTTTAAAATGCCAATCGGCAACTATATCTGAAATGCCAATCGGCACCCATATCTGAAATGCCTATGGGCACCTATATTTGAAATGCCTATCGGCTTCTATATCTGAAATGCCTATCGGCACCTATTTTTAAAATGCCAATCGGCAACTATATCTGTAATGCCTATCGGCACCTATATTTGAAATGCCTATCGGCTTCTATATCTGAAATGCCTATCGGCACCTATTTTTAAAATGCCAATCGGCAACTATATCTGAAATGCCTATCGGCACCTATATCTGAAATGCCTATCGGCACCTATTTTTGAAATGCCTATCGGAAACTACATCTGAAATGCCTATCAGCACCTATATTTGAAATGCCTATCGGCAACCATATCTGGTAAGCCTATCGGCACCTATATTCGAAATGCCTATCTTCTTCTATATCTGAAATGCCTATCGGCACTTATTTTTAAGATGCCAATCGGCAACTATATCTGTAATGCCTATCGGCACCTATATCTGAAATGCCTATCGGCACCTATTTTTGAAATGCCTATCGGAAACTACATCTGAAATGCCTATCAGCACCTACATTTTAAATGCCTATCGGCAACCATATCTGGAATGCCTATCGGCACCTATATCTGAAATGCCTTTCGGCATTTATATCTGAAATGCCTATCGACACCTATTTTTAAAATGTCAATCGGCAAATATATCTGAAATGCCTATCGGCACCTATATTTGAAATACTTATCGGCTTCTATCTCTGAAATGCCTATCGGCACCTATTTTTAAAATGCCAATCAGCAACTATATCTGAAATCCCTATCGGCACCTATATCTGAAATGCCAATCGGCACCAATTTTTGAAATGCCTATCGGAAACTACATCTGAAATGCCTATCAGCACCTATATTTTAAATGCCTATCGGCAACCATATCTGGAATGCCTATCGGCACCTATATCTGAAATGCCTTTCGGCATTTATATCTGAAATGCCTATCGACACCTATTTTTAAAATGTCAATCGGCAAATATATCTGAAATGCCTATCGGCACCTATATCTGAAATGCCTATCGGCACCAATTTTTGAAATGCCTATCGGAAACTACATCTGAAATGCCTAGCAGCACCTATATTTGAAATGCCTATCGGCAACCATATCTGGAATGCCTATCGGCACCTATATTTGAAATGCCTATCGGCTTCTATATCTGAAATGCCTATCGACACCTATTTTTAAACAGCCAATCGGCAACTATATCTGAAATGCCTATCGGCACCTATATCTGAAATGCCTATCGGCACCTATTTTTAAAATGCCAATCGGCAACTATATCTGAAATGCCTATCGGCACCTATATCTGAAATGCCTATCGGCACCTATTTTTGAAATGCCTATCGGAAACTACATCTGAAATGCCTATCAGCACCTATATTTGAAATGCCTATCGGCAACCATATCTGGAATGCCAATCGGCAACTATATCTGAAATGCCTATCGGCACCTATATCTGAAATGCCTATCCGCACCTATATCTGAAATGCCTATCGACACCTATTTTTAAAATGCCAATCGGCAACTATATCTGTAATGCCTATCGGCACCTATATCTGAAATGCCTATCGGCACCAATTTTTGAAATGCCTATCGGAAACTACATCTGAAATGCCTAGCAGCACCTATATTTGAAATGCCTATCGGCAACCATATCTGGAATGCCTATCGGCACCTATATTTGAAATGCCTATCGGCTTCTATATCTGAAATGCCTATCGACACCTATTTTTAAACAGCCAATCGGCAACTATATCTGAAATGCCTATCGGCACCTATATCTGAAATGCCTATCGGCACCTATTTTTGAAATGCCTATCGGAAACTACATCTGAAATGCCTATCAGCACCTATATTTGAAATGCCTATCGGCAACCATATCTGGAATGCCTATCGGCACCTATATCTGAAATGCCTATCGGCACCTATTTTTGAAATGCCTATCGGAAACTACATCTGAAATGCCTATCAGCACCTATATTTGAAATGCCTATCGGCAACTATATCTGGGATGCCAATCGGCAACTATATCTGAAATGCCTATCGGCACCTATATCTGAAATGCCTATCGACACCTATTTTTAAAATGCCAATCGGCAACTATATCTGTAATGCCTATCGGCACCTATATCTGAAATGCCCATCGCCACCTATTTTTGAAATGCCTATCGGAAACTACATCTGAAATGCTTATCAGCACCAATATTTGAAATGCCTATCGGCAACCATATCTGAAATGCCTATCGACACCTATATTTGAAATACCTATCGGCTTCTATCTCTGAAATGCCTATCGGCACCTATTTTTAAAATGCTAATCGGCAACTATATTTGAAATGCCTATCGGCACCTATATTTGAAATGCCTATCGGCACCAATTTTTGAAATGCCTATCGGAAAATACATCTGAAATGCCTATCAGCACCTATATTTGAAATGCCTATCGGCAACCATATCTGGAATGCCTATCGGCACCTATATTTGAAAAGCCTATCGGCTTCTATATCTGAAATGCCTATCGGCACCTATTTTTAAAATGCCAATCGGCAACTATATCTGAAATGCCTATCGGCACCTATATCTGAAATGCCTATCGGCACCTATTTTTGAAATGCCTATCGGAAACTACATCTAAAATGCCTATCAGCACCTATATTTAAAATGCCTATCGGCAAACATATCTGGAATGCCTATCGGCACCTATATTTGAAATGCCTATCGGCTTCTATATCTGAAATGCCTATCGGTACCTATTTTTAAAATGCCAATCGGCAACTATATCTGAAGTGCCTATTGGCACCTATATCTGAAATGACTATCGGCACCTATTTTTGAAATGCCTATCGAAAACTACATCTGAAATGCCTATCAGCACCTATATTTGAAATGCCTATCGGCAACCACATCAAAAATGCCTATCGGCACCTATATCTGAAATGCCTTTCGGCATTTATATCTGAAATGCCTATCGAAACCTATATTTGAAATGCCTATCGGCACCTATTTTTAAAATGCCAATCGGCAACTATATCTGAAATGCCTATCGGCACCTATATCTGAAATGCCTATGGGCACCTATATTTGAAATGCCTATCGGCTTCTATATCTGAAATGCATATCGGCACCTATTTTTAAAATGCCAATCGGCAACTATATCTGTAATGCCTATCGGCACCTATTTTTAAAATTCTAATCGGCAACTATATTTGAAATGCCTATCGGCACCTATATTTGAAATGCGTATCGGCACCAATTTTTGAAATGCCTATCGGAAAATACATCTGAAATGCCTATCAGCACCTATATTTGAAATGCCTATCGGCAACCATATCTGGAATGCCTATCGGCACCTATATTTGAAAAGCCTATCGGCTTCTATATCTGAAATGCCTATCGGCACCTATTTTTAAAATGCCAATCGGCAACTATATCTGAAATGCCTATCGGCACCTATTTTTGAAATGCCTATCGGAAACTACATCTGAAATGCCTATCAGCACCTATATTTGAAATGCCTATCGGCAAACATATCTGGAATGCCTATCGGCACCTATATTTGAAATGCCTATCGGCTTCTATATCTGAAATGCCTATCGGCACCTATTTTTAAAATGCCAATCGGCAACTATATCTGAAGTGCCTATCGGCACCTATATCTGAAATGACTATCGGCAGCTATTTTTGAAATGCCTATCGAAAACTACATCTGAAATGCCTATCAGCACCTATATTTGAAATGCCTATCGGCAACCACATCAAAAATGCCTATCGGCACCTATATCTGAAATGCCTTTCGGCATTTATATCTGAAATGCCTATCGAAACCTATATTTGAAATGCCTATCGGCACCTATTTTTAAAATGCCAATCGGCAACTATATCTGAAATGCCTATCGGCACCCATATCTGAAATGCCTATGGGCACCTATATTTGAAATGCCTATCGGCTTCTATATCTGAAATGCCTATCGGCACCTATTTTTAAAATGCCAATCGGCAACTATATCTGTAATGCCTATCGGCACCTATATTTGAAATGCCTATCGGCTTCTATATCTGAAATGCCTATCGGCACCTATTTTTAAAATGCCAATCGGCAACTATATCTGAAATGCCTATCGGCACCTATATCTGAAATGCCTATCGGCACCTATTTTTGAAATGCCTATCGGAAACTACATCTGAAATGCCTATCAGCACCTATATTTGAAATGCCTATCGGCAACCATATCTGGTAAGCCTATCGGCACCTATATTCGAAATGCCTATCTTCTTCTATATCTGAAATGCCTATCGGCACCTATTTTTAAGATGCCAATCGGCAACTATATCTGTAATGCCTATCGGCACCTATATCTGAAATGCCTATCGGCACCTATTTTTGAAATGCCTATCGGAAACTACATCTGAAATGCTTATCAGTACCAATATTTGAAATGCCTATCGGCAACCGCATCTGAAAGGCCTATCGACACCTATATTTGAAATACTTATCGGCTTCTATCTCTGAAATGCCTATCGGCACCTATTTTTAAAATGCCAATCAGCAACTATATCTGAAATCCCTATCGGCACCTATATCTGAAATGCCAATCGGCACCAATTTTTGAAATGCCTATCGGAAACTACATCTGAAATGCCTATCAGCACCTATATTTTAAATGCCTATCGGCAACCATATCTGGAATGCCTATCGGCACCTATATCTGAAATGCCTTTCGGCATTTATATCTGAAATGCCTATCGACACCTATTTTTAAAATGTCAATCGGCAAATATATCTGAAATGCCTATCGGCACCTATATCTGAAATGCCTATCGGCACCAATTTTTGAAATGCCTATCGGAAACTACATCTGAAATGCCTAGCAGCACCTATATTTGAAATGCCTATCGGCAACCATATCTGGTATGCCTATCGGCACCTATATTTGAAATGCCTATCGGCTTCTATATCTGAAATGCCTATCGGCACCTATTTTTAAAATGCCAATCGGCAACTATATCTGAAATGCCTATCGGCACCTATATCTGAAATGCCTATCGGCACCTATTTTTGAAATGCCTATCGGAAACTACATCTGAAATGCCTATCAGCACCTATATTTGAAATGCCTATCGGCAACCATATCTGGAATGCCAATCGGCAACTATATCTGAAATGCCTATCGGCACCTATATCTGAAATGCCTATCCGCACCTATATCTGAAATGCCTATCGACACCTATTTTTAAAATGCCAATCGGCAACTATATCTGTAATGCCTATCGGCACCTATATCTGAAATGCCTATCGGCACCAATTTTTGAAATGCCTATCGGAAACTACATCTGAAATGCCTAGCAGCACCTATATTTGAAATGCCTATCGGCAACCATATCTGGAATGCCTATCGGCACCTATATTTGAAATGCCTATCGGCTTCTATAACTGAAATGCCTATCAACACCTATTTTTAAACAGCCAATCGGCAACTATATCTGAAATGCCTATCGGCACCTATATCTGAAATGCCTATCGGCACCTATTTTTGAAATGCCTATCGGAAACTACATCTGAAATGCCTATCAGCACCTATATTTGAAATGCCTATCGGCAACCATATCTGGAATGCCTATCGGCACCTATATCTGAAATGCTTATCGGCACCTATTTTTGAAATGCCTATCGGAAACTACATCTGAAATGCCTATCAGCACCTATATTTGAAATGCCTATCGGCAACTATATCTGGGATGCCAATCGGCAACTATATCTGAAATGCCTATCGGCACCTATATCTGAAATGCCTATCGACACCTATTTTTAAAATGCCAATCGGCAACTATATCTGTAATGCCTATCGGCACCTATATCTGAAATGCCCATCGCCACCTATTTTTGAAATGCCTATCGGAAACTACATCTGAAATGCTTATCAGCACCAATATTTGAAATGCCTATCGGCAACCATATCTGAAATGCCTATCGACACCTATATTTGAAATACCTATCGGCTTCTATCTCTGAAATGCCCATCGGCACCTATTTTTAAAATGCTAATCGGCAACTATATTTGAAATGCCTATCGGCACCTATATTTGAAATGCCTATCGGCACCAATTTTTGAAATGCCTATCGGAAAATACATCTGAAATGCCTATCAGCACCTATATTTGAAATGCCTATCCGCAACCATATCTGGAATGTGTATCGGCACCTATATTTGAAAAGCCTATCGGCTTCTATATCTGAAATGCCTATCGGCACCTATTTCTAAAATGCCAATCGGCAACTATATCTGAAATGCCTATCGGCACCTATATCTAAAATGCCTATCGGCACCTATTTTTGAAATGCCTATCGGAAACTACATCTGAAATGCCTATCAGCACCTATATTTAAAATGCCTATCGGCAAACATATCTGGAATGCCTATCGGCACCTATATTTGAAATGCCTATCGGCTTCTATATCTGAAATGCCTATCGGTACCTATTTTTAAAATGCCAATCGGCAACTATATCTGAAGTGCCTATTGGCACCTATATCTGAAATGACTATCGGCACCTATTTTTGAAATGCCTATCGAAAACTACATCTGAAATGCCTATCAGCACCTATATTTGAAATGCCTATCGGCAACCACATCAAAAATGCCTATCGGCACCTATATCTGAAATGCCTTTCGGCATTTATATCTGAAATGCCTATCGAAACCTATATTTGAAATGCCTATCGGCACCTATTTTTAAAATGCCAATCGGCAACTATATCTGAAATGCCTATCGGCACCTATATCTGAAATGCCTATGGGCACCTATATTTGAAATGCCTATTGGCTTCTATATCTGAAATGCATATCGGCACCTATTTTTAAAATGCCAATCGGCAACTATATCTGTAATGCCTATCGGCACCTATATTTGAAATGCCTATCGGCTTCTATATCTGAAATGCCTATCGGCACCTATTTTTAAAATGCCAATCGGCAACTATATCTGAAATGCCTATCGGCACCTATATCTGAAATGCCTATCGGCACCTATTTTTGAAATGCCTATCGGAAACTACATCTGAAATGCCTATCAGCACCTATATTTGAAATGCCTATCGGCAACCAAATCTGGTAAGCCTATCGGCACCTATATTCGAAATGCCTATCGGCTTCTATATCTGAAATGCCTATCGGCACCTATTTTTAAAATGCCAATCGGCAACTATATCTGTAATGCCTATCGGCACCTATATCTGAAATGCCTATCGGCACCTATTTTTGAAATGCCTATCGGAAACTACATCTGAAATGCTTATCAGCACCAATATTTGAAATGCCTATCGGCAACCGCATCTGAAAGGCCTATCGACACCTATATTTGAAATACTTATCGGCTTCTATCTCTGAAATGCCTATCGGCACCTATTTTTAAAATGCCAATCAGCAACTATATCTGAAATCCCTATCGGCACCTATATCTGAAATGCCAATCGGCACCAATTTTTGAAATGCCTATCGGAAACTACATCTGAAATGCCTATCAGCACCTATATTTGAAATGCCTATCGGCAACCATATCTGGAATGCCAATCGGCAACTATATCTGAAATGCCTATCGGCACCTATATCTGAAATGCCTATCCGCACCTATATCTGAAATGCCTATCGACACCTATTTTTAAAATGCCAATCGGCAACTATATCTGTAATGCCTATCGGCACCTATATCTGAAATGCCTATCGGCACCAATTTTTGAAATGCCTATCGGAAACTACATCTGAAATGCCTAGCAGCACCTATATTTGAAATGCCTATCGGCAACCATATCTGGAATGCCTATCGGCACCTATATTTGAAATGCCTATCGGCTTCTATATCTGAAATGCCTATCGACACCTATTTTAAAATGCCAATTGGCAACTATATCTGAAATGCCTATCGGCACCTATATCTGAAATGCCTATCGGTACCTATTTTTGAAATGCCTATCGGAAACTACATCTGAAATGCCTATCAGCACTTATATTTGAAATGCCTATCGGCAACGATATCTGGAATGCCTACCGGCACCTATTTTTGAAATGCCGATCGGCTTCTATATCTGAAATGCCCATCGGCACCTATTTTTAAAATGCCAATCGGCAACTATATCTGAAATGCCTATCGGCACCTATATCTGAAATGCCTATCGGCACCTATATCTGAAATGCCTATCGGCACCTATTTTTGAAATGCCTTTTGGAAACTACATCTGAAATGCCTATCTGCTCCTATATTGAAATGCCTTTTGGCAAACATATCTGAAATGCCTATCGACACCTATATTTGAAATACCTATCGGCTTCTATATCTGAAATGCCTATCGGCACCTGTTTTTAAAATGCCAACCGGCAACTATATCTAAAATGCCTATCGGCACCTATTTTTAAAATGCCAATCGGCAACTATATCTGTAATGCCTATCGGTACCTATATCTGAAATGCCTATCGGCACCTATTTTTGAAATGCCTATCGGAAACTACAACTGAAATGCCTATCAGCACCAATATTTGAAATGCCTATCAGCACCCATATCTGAAATGCCTATCGACACCTATATTTGAAATACCTATCGGCTTTTATATCTGAAATGCCTATCGGCACCTATTTTTAAAATGCCAATCGGCAACTATATCTGAAATGCCTATCGGCACCTATATCTGAAATGCCTATCGGCACCAATTTTTGAAATGCCTATCGGAAACTACATCTGAAATGCCTATCAGGACCTATATTTGAAATGCCTATCGGCAACCATATCTGGAATGCACATCGGCACCTATATTTGAAATGCCTATCGGCTTCTATATCTGAAATGCCTATCGGCACCTATTTTTAAAATGCCAATCGGCAACTATATCCGAAATGCCTATCGCACCTATATCTAAAATGCCTATCGGCACCTATTTTTGAAATGCCTATCGGAAATTGCATCTGAAATGCCTATCAGCACCTATATTTGAAATGCCTATCGGCAACCATATCTGGAATTCCTATCGGCACCTATATTTGAAATGCCTATCGGCTTCTATATCTGAAATCCCTATCGACACCTATTTTTAAAATGCCAATTGGCAACTATTTCTGAAATGCCTATCGGCACCTATATCTGAAATGCCTATCGGTACCTATTTTTGAAATGCCTATCGGAAACTACATCTGAAATGCCTATCAGCACTTATATTTGAAATGCCTATCGGCAACCATATCGGGAATGCCTATCGGCACCTATATTTGAAATGCCAAACGGCTTCTATATCTGAAATGCCTATCGGCACCTAGTTTTAAAATGCCAATCGGCAACTATATCTGAAATGCCTATCGGCACCTATATCTGAAATGCCTATCGGCACCTATTTTTGAAATGCCTTTCGGAAACTACATCTGAAATGCCTATCTGCTCCTAAATTTGAAATGCGTATCGGCAACCATATCTGGAATGCCTATCGACACCTATATTTGAAATACCTATCGGCTCCTATATCTGAAATGCCTATCGGCACCTGTTTTTAAAATGCCAATCGGCAACTATATCTGAAATGCTTATCGGCACCTATATCTGAAATGCCTATCGGCATCAATTTTTGAAATGCCTATCGGAAACTACATCTAAAATGCCTATCAGCACCTCTATTTGAAATGCCTATCGGCAACCACATCAGAAATGCCTATCGGCACCTATATCTGAAATGCCTTTCGGCATTTATATCTGAAATGCCTATCGACACCTATATTTGAAATGCCTATCGGCACCTATATTTTAAATGCTTATCGGCAACTATATCTGATATGCCTATCGGCACCTATTTTTGAAATGCCTATCGGCAACTATATCTGATATGCCTATCGGCACTTATATCTGAAATGCCTATCGGCACCTATTTTTGAAATGCCTATCGGAGACTACATCTAAAATGCCTATCGGCACCTATTTTTAAAATGCCAATCGGCAACTATATCTGAAATGCCTATCGGCACCTATTTTTAAAATGCCAATCAGCAACTATATCTGAAATCCCTATCGGCACCTATATCTGAAATGCCAATCGGCACCAATTTTTGAAATGCCTATCGGAAACTACATCTGAAATGCCTATCAGCACCTATATTTTAAATGCCTATCGGCAACCATATCTGGAATGCCTATCGGCACCTATATCTGAAATGCCTTTCGGCATTTATATCTGAAATGCCTATCGACACCTATTTTTAAAATGTCAATCGGCAAATATATCTGAAATGCCTATCGGCACCTATATCTGAAATGCCTATCGGCACCAATTTTTGAAATGCCTATCGGAAACTACATCTGAAATGCCTAACAGCACCTATATTTGAAATGCCTATCGGCAACCATATCTGGAATGCCTATCGGCACCTATATTTGAAATGCCTATCGGCTTCTATATCTGAAATGCCTATCGGCACCTATTTTTAAAATGCCAATCGGCAACTATATCTGAAATGCCTATCGGCACCTATATCTGAAATGCCTATCGGCACCTATTTTTGAAATGCCTATCGGAAACTACATCTGAAATGCCTATCAGCACCTATATTTGAAATGCCTATCGGCAACTATATCTGGAATGCCAATCGGCAACTATATCTGAAATGCCTATCGGCACCTATATCTGAAATGCCTATCCGCACCTATATCTGAAATGCCTATCGACACCTATTTTTAAAATGCCAAACGGCAACTATATCTGTAATGCCTATCGGCACCTATATCTGAAATGCCTATCGGCACCAATTTTTGAAATGCCTATCGGAAACTACATCTGAAATGCCTAGCAGCACCTATATTTGAAAAGCCTATCGGCAACCATATCTGGAATGCCTATCGGCACCTATATTTGAAATGCCTATCGGCTTCTATATCTGAAATGCCTATCGACACCTATTTTTAAACAGCCAATCGGCAACTATATCTGAAATGCCTATCGGCACCTATATCTGAAATGCCTATCGGCACCTATTTTTGAAATGCCTATCGGAAACTACATCTGAAATGCCTATCAGCACCTATATTTGAAATGCCTATCGGCAACCATATCTGGAATGCCTATCGGCACCTATATCTGAAATGCCTATCGGCACCTATTTTTGAAATGCCTATCGGAAACTACATCTGAAATGCCTATCAGCACCTATATTTGAAATGCCTATCGGCAACTATATCTGGGATGCCAATCGGCAACTATATCTGAAATGCCTATCGGCACCTATATCTGAAATGCCTATCGACACCTATTTTTAAAATGCCAATCGGCAACTTTATCTGTAATGCCTATCGGCACCTATATCTGAAATGCCCATCGCCACCTATTTTTGAAATGCCTATCGGAAACTACATCTGAAATGCTTATCAGCACCAATATTTGAAATGCCTATCGGCAACCATATCTGAAATGCCTATCGACACCTATATTTGAAATACCTATCGGCTTCTATCTCTGAAATGCCTATCGGCACCTATTTTTAAAATGCTAATCGGCAACTATATTTGAAATGCCTATCGGCACCTATATTTGAAATGCCTATCGGCACCAATTTTTGAAATGCCTATCGGAAAATACATCTGAAATGCCTATCAGCACCTATATTTGAAATGCCTATCGGCAACCATATCTGGAATGCGTATCGGCACCTATATTTGAAAAGCCTATCGGCCTCTATATCTGAAATGCCTATCGGCACCTATTTTTAAAATGCCAATCGGCAACTATATCTGAAGTGCCTATCGGCACCTATATCTGAAATGCCTATCGGCACCTATTTTTGAAATGCCTATCGGAAACTACATCTGAAATGCCTATCAGCACCTATATTTAAAATGCCTATCGGCAAACATATCTGGAATGCCTATCGGCACCTATATTTGAAATGCCTATCGGCTTCTATATCTGAAATGCCTATCGGTACCTATTTTAAAAATGCCAATCGGCAACTATATCTGAAGTGCCTATTGGCACCTATATCTGAAATGACTATCGGCAGCTATTTTTGAAATGCCTATCGAAAACTACATCTGAAATGCCTATCAGCACCTATATTTGAAATGCCTATCGGCAACCACATCAAAAATGCCTATCGGCACCTATATCTGAAATGCCTTACGGCATTTATATCTGAAATGCCTATCGAAACCTATATTTGAAATGCCTATCGGCACCTATTTTTAAAATGCCAATCGGCAACTATATCTGAAATGCCTATCGGCACCTATATCTGAAATGCCTATGGGCACCTATATTTGAAATGCCTATCGGCTTCTATATCTGAAATGCATATCGGCACCTATTTTTAAAATGCCAATCGGCAACTATATCTGTAATGCCTATCGGCACCTATATTTGAAATGCCTATCGGCTTCTATATCTGAAATGCCTATCGGCACCTATTTTTAAAATGCCAATCGGCAACTATATCTGAAATGCCTATCGGCACCTATATCTGAAATGCCTATCGGCACCTATTTTTGAAATGCCTATCGGAAACTACATCTGAAATGCCTATCAGAACCTATATTTGAAATGCCTATCGGCAACCAAATCTAGTAAGCCTATCGGCACCTATATTCGAAATGCCTATCGGCTTCTATATCTGAAATGCCTATCGGCACCTATTTTTAAAATGCCAATCGGCAACTATATCTGTAATGCCTATCGGCACCTATATCTGAAATGCCTATCGGCACCTATTTTTGAAATGCCTATCGGAAACTACATCTGAAATGCTTATCAGCACCAATATTTGAAATGCCTATCGGCAACCGCATCTGAAAGGCCTATCGACACCTATATTTGAAATACTTATCGGCTTCTATCTCTGAAATGCCTATCGGCACCTATTTTTAAAATGCCAATCAGCAACTATATCTGAAATCCCTATCGGCACCTATATCTGAAATGCCAATCGGCACCAATTTTTGAAATGCCTATCGGAAACTACATATGAAATGCCTATCAGCACCTATATTTTAAATGCCTATCGGCAACCATATCTGGAATGCCTATCGGCACCTATATCTGAAATGCCTTTCGGCATTTATATCTGAAATGCCTATCGACACCTATTTTTAAAATGTCAATCGGCAAATATATCTGAAATGCCTATCGGCACCTATATCTGAAATGCCTATCGGCACCAATTTTTGAAAAGCCTATCGGAAACTACATCTGAAATGCCTAGCAGCACCTATATTTGAAATGCCTATCGGCAACCATATCTGGAATGCCTATCGGCACCTATATTTGAAATGCCTATCGGCTTCTATATCTGAAATGCCTATCGGCACCTATTTTTAAAATGCCAATCGGCAACTATATCTGAAATGCCTATCGGCACCTATATCTGAAATGCCTATCGGCACCTATTTTTGAAATGCCTATCGGAAACTACATCTGAAATGCCTATCAGCACCTATATTTAAATGCCTATCGGCAACCATATCTGGAATGCCAATCGGCAACTATATCTGAAATGCCTATCAGCACCTATATCTGAAATGCCTATCCGCACCTATATCTGAAATGCCTATCGACACTTATTTTTAAAATGCCAATCGGCAACTATATCTGTAATGCCTATCGGCACCTATATCTGAATTGCCTGTCGGTACCTATTTTTGAAATGCCTATCGGAAACTACATCTGAAATGCCTATCAGCACTTATATTTGAAATGCCTATCGGCAACCATATCTGGAATGCCTATCGGCACCTATTTTTGAAATGCCGATCGGCTTCTATATCTGAAATGCCCATCGGCACCTATTTTTAAAATGCCAATCGGCAACTATATCTGAAATGCCTATCGGCACCTATATCTGAAATGCCTATCGGCACCTATAACTGAAATGCCTATCCGCACCTATATCTGAAATGCCTATCGACACCTATTTTTAAAATGCCAATCGGCAACTATATCTGTAATGCCTATCGGCACCTATATCTGAAATGCCTATCGGCACCAATTTTTGAAATGCCTATCGGAAACTACATCTGAAATGCCTAGCAGCACCTATATTTGAAATGCCTATCGGCAACCATATCTGGAATGCCTATCGGCACCTATATTTGAAATGCCTATCGGCTTCTATATCTGAAATGCCTATCGACACCTATTTTAAAATGCCAATTGGCAACTATATCTGAAATGCCTATCGGCACCTATATCTGAAATGCCTATCGGTACCTATTTTTGAAATGCCTATCGGAAACTACATCTGAAATGCCTATCAGCACTTATATTTGAAATGCCTATCGGCAACGATATCTGGAATGCCTATCGGCACCTATTTTTGAAATGCCGATCGGCTTCTATATCTGAAATGCCCATCGGCACCTATTTTTAAAATGCCAATCGGCAACTATATCTGAAATGCCTATCGGCACCTATATCTGAAATGCCTATCGGCACCTATATCTGAAATGCCTATCGGCACCTATTTTTGAAATGCCTTTTGGAAACTACATCTGAAATGCCTATCTGCTCCTATATTGAAATGCCTTTTGGCAAACATATCTGAAATGCCTATCGACACCTATATTTGAAATACCTATCGGCTTCTATATCTGAAATGCCTATCGGCACCTGTTTTTAAAATGCCAACCGGCAACTATATCTAAAATGCCTATCGGCACCTATTTTTAAAATGCCAATCGGCAACTATATCTGCAATGCCTATCGGTACCTATATCTGAAATGCCTATCGGCACCTATTTTTGAAATGCCTATCGGAAACTACAACTGAAATGCCTATCAGCACCAATATTTGAAATGCCTATCAGCACCCATATCTGAAATGCCTATCGACACCTATATTTGAAATACCTATCGGCTTTTATATCTGAAATGCCTATCGGCACCTATTTTTAAAATGCCAATCGGCAACTATATCTGAAATGCCTATCGGCACCTATATCTGAAATGCCTATCGGCACCAATTTTTGAAATACCTATCGGAAACTACATCTGAAATGCCTATCAGGACCTATATTTGAAATGCCTATCGGCAACCATATCTGGAATGCACATCGGCACCTATATTTGAAATGCCTATCGGCTTCTATATCTGAAATGCCTATCGGCACCTATTTTTAAAATGCCAATCGGCAACTATATCCGAAATGCCTATCGCACCTATATCTAAAATGCCTATCGGCACCTATTTTTGAAATGCCTATCGGAAATTGCATCTGAAATGCCTATCAGCACCTATATTTGAAATGCCTATCGGCAACCATATCTGGAATTCCTATCGGCACCTATATTTGAAATGCCTATCGGCTTCTATATCTGAAATCCCTATCGACACCTATTTTTAAAATGCCAATTGGCAACTATTTCTGAAATGCCTATCGGCACCTATATCTGAAATGCCTATCGGTACCTATTTTTGAAATGCCTATCGGAAACTACATCTGAAATGCCTATCAGCACTTATATTTGAAATGCCTATCGGCAACCATATCGGGAATGCCTATCGGCACCTATATTTGAAATGCCAAACGGCTTCTATATCTGAAATGCCTATCGGCACCTAGTTTTAAAATGCCAATCGGCAACTATATCTGAAATGCCTATCGGCACCTATATCTGAAATGCCTATCGGCACCTATTTTTGAAATGCCTTTCGGAAACTACATCTGAAATGCCTATCTGCTCCTATATTTGAAATGCGTATCGGCAACCATATCTGGAATGCCTATCGACACCTATATTTGAAATACCTATCGGCTCCTATATCTGAAATGCCTATCGGCACCTGTTTTTAAAATGCCAATCGGCAACTATATCTGAAATGCTTATCGGCACCTATATCTGAAATGCCTATCGGCATCAATTTTTGAAATGCCTATCGGAAACTACATCTAAAATGCCTATCAGCACCTCTATTTGAAATGCCTATCGGCAACCACATCAAAAATGCCTATCGGCACCTATATCTGAAATGCCTTACGGCATTTATATCTGAAATGCCTATCGAAACCTATATTTGAAATGCCTATCGGCACCTATTTTTAAAATGCCAATCGGCAACTATATCTGAAATGCCTATCGGCACCTATATCTGAAATGCCTATGGGCACCTATATTTGAAATGCCTATCGGCTTCTATATCTGAAATGCATATCGGCACCTATTTTTAAAATGCCAATCGGCAACTATATCTGTAATGCCTATCGGCACCTATATTTGAAATGCCTATCGGCTTCTATATCTGAAATGCCTATCGGCACCTATTTTTAAAATGCCAATCGGCAACTATATCTGAAATGCCTATCGGCACCTATATCTGAAATGCCTATCGGCACCTATTTTTGAAATGCCTATCGGAAACTACATCTGAAATGCCTATCAGAACCTATATTTGAAATGCCTATCGGCAACCAAATCTAGTAAGCCTATCGGCACCTATATTCGAAATGCCTATCGGCTTCTATATCTGAAATGCCTATCGGCACCTATTTTTAAAATGCCAATCGGCAACTATATCTGTAATGCCTATCGGCACCTATATCTGAAATGCCTATCGGCACCTATATCTGAAATGCCTATCGGCACCTATTTTTGAAATGCCTATCGGAAACTACATCTGAAATGCTTATCAGCACCAATATTTGAAATGCCTATCGGCAACCGCATCTGAAAGGCCTATCGACACCTATATTTGAAATACTTATCGGCTTCTATCTCTGAAATGCCTATCGGCACCTATTTTTAAAATGCCAATCAGCAACTATATCTGAAATCCCTATCGGCACCTATATCTGAAATGCCAATCGGCACCAATTTTTGAAATGCCTATCGGAAACTACATCTGAAATGCCTATCAGCACCTATATTTTAAATGCCTATCGGCAACCATATCTGGAATGCCTATCGGCACCTATATCTGAAATGCCTTTCGGCATTTATATCTGAAATGCCTATCGACACCTATTTTTAAAATGTCAATCGGCAAATATATCTGAAATGCCTATCGGCACCTATATCTGAAATGCCTATCGGCACCAATTTTTGAAAAGCCTATCGGAAACTACATCTGAAATGCCTAGCAGCACCTATATTTGAAATGCCTATCGGCAACCATATCTGGAATGCCTATCGGCACCTATATTTGAAATGCCTATCGGCTTCTATATCTGAAATGCCTATCGGCACCTATTTTTAAAATGCCAATCGGCAACTATATCTGAAATGCCTATCGGCACCTATATCTGAAATGCCTATCGGCACCTATTTTTGAAATGCCTATCGGAAACTACATCTGAAATGCCTATCAGCACCTATATTTAAATGCCTATCGGCAACCATATCTGGAATGCCAATCGGCAACTATATCTGAAATGCCTATCAGCACCTATATCTGAAATGCCTATCCGCACCTATATCTGAAATGCCTATCGACACTTATTTTTAAAATGCCAATCGGCAACTATATCTGTAATGCCTATCGGCACCTATATCTGAATTGCCTGTCGGTACCTATTTTTGAAATGCCTATCGGAAACTACATCTGAAATGCCTATCAGCACTTATATTTGAAATGCCTATCGGCAACCATATCTGGAATGCCTATCGGCACCTATTTTTGAAATGCCGATCGGCTTCTATATCTGAAATGCCCATCGGCACCTATTTTTAAAATGCCAATCGGCAACTATATCTGAAATGCCTATCGGCACCTATATCTGAAATGCCTATCGGCACCTATATCTGAAATGCCTATCCGCACCTATATCTGAAATGCCTATCGACACCTATTTTTAAAATGCCAATCGGCAACTATATCTGTAATGCCTATCGGCACCTATATCTGAAATGCCTATCGGCACCAATTTTTGAAATGCCTATCGGAAACTACATCTGAAATGCCTAGCAGCACCTATATTTGAAATGCCTATCGGCAACCATATCTGGAATGCCTATCGGCACCTATATTTGAAATGCCTATCGGCTTCTATATCTGAAATGCCTATCGACACCTATTTTAAAATGCCAATTGGCAACTATATCTGAAATGCCTATCGGCACCTATATCTGAAATGCCTATCGGTACCTATTTTTGAAATGCCTATCGGAAACTACATCTGAAATGCCTATCAGCACTTATATTTGAAATGCCTATCGGCAACGATATCTGGAATGCCTATCGGCACCTATTTTTGAAATGCCGATCGGCTTCTATATCTGAAATGCCCATCGGCACCTATTTTTAAAATGCCAATCGGCAACTATATCTGAAATGCCTATCGGCACCTATATCTGAAATGCCTATCGGCACCTATATCTGAAATGCCTATCGGCACCTATTTTTAAAATGCCTTTTGGAAACTACATCTGAAATGCCTATCTGCTCCTATATTGAAATGCCTTTTGGCAAACATATCTGAAATGCCTATCGACACCTATATTTGAAATACCTATCGGCTTCTATATCTGAAATGCCTATCGGCACCTGTTTTTAAAATGCCAACCGGCAACTATATCTAAAATGCCTATCGGCACCTATTTTTAAAATGCCAATCGGCAACTATATCTGCAATGCCTATCGGTACCTATATCTGAAATGCCTATCGGCACCTATTTTTGAAATGCCTATCGGAAACTACAACTGAAATGCCTATCAGCACCAATATTTGAAATGCCTATCAGCACCCATATCTGAAATGCCTATCGACACCTATATTTGAAATACCTATCGGCTTTTATATCTGAAATGCCTATCGGCACCTATTTTTAAAATGCCAATCGGCAACTATATCTGAAATGCCTATCGGCACCTATATCTGAAATGCCTATCGGCACCAATTTTTGAAATACCTATCGGAAACTACATCTGAAATGCCTATCAGGACCTATATTTGAAATGCCTATCGGCAACCATATCTGGAATGCACATCGGCACCTATATTTGAAATGCCTATCGGCTTCTATATCTGAAATGCCTATCGGCACCTATTTTTAAAATGCCAATCGGCAACTATATCCGAAATGCCTATCGCACCTATATCTAAAATGCCTATCGGCACCTATTTTTGAAATGCCTATCGGAAATTGCATCTGAAATGCCTATCAGCACCTATATTTGAAATGCCTATCGGCAACCATATCTGGAATTCCTATCGGCACCTATATTTGAAATGCCTATCGGCTTCTATATCTGAAATCCCTATCGACACCTATTTTTAAAATGCCAATTGGCAACTATTTCTGAAATGCCTATCGGCACCTATATCTGAAATGCCTATCGGTACCTATTTTTGAAATGCCTATCGGAAACTACATCTGAAATGCCTATCAGCACTTATATTTGAAATGCCTATCGGCAACCATATCGGGAATGCCTATCGGCACCTATATTTGAAATGCCAAACGGCTTCTATATCTGAAATGCCTATCGGCACCTAGTTTTAAAATGCCAATCGGCAACTATATCTGAAATGCCTATCGGCACCTATATCTGAAATGCCTATCGGCACCTATTTTTGAAATGCCTTTCGGAAACTACATCTGAAATGCCTATCTGCTCCTAAATTTGAAATGCGTATCGGCAACCATATCTGGAATGCCTATCGACACCTATATTTGAAATACCTATCGGCTCCTATATCTGAAATGCCTATCGGCACCTGTTTTTAAAATGCCAATCGGCAACTATATCTGAAATGCTTATCGGCACCTATATCTGAAATGCCTATCGGCATCAATTTTTGAAATGCCTATCGGAAACTACATCTAAAATGCCTATCAGCACCTCTATTTGAAATGCCTATCGGCAACCACATCAGAAATGCCTATCGGCACCTATATCTGAAATGCCTTTCGGCATTTATATCTGAAATGCCTATCGACACCTATATTTGAAATGCCTATCGGCACCTATATTTTAAATGCTTATCGGCAACTATATCTGATATGCCTATCGGCACCTATTTTTGAAATGCCTATCGGCAACTATATCTGATATGCCTATCGGCACTTATATCTGAAATGCCTATCGGCACCTATTTTTGAAATGCCTATCGGAAACTACATCTAAAATGCCTATCGGCACCTATTTTTAAAATGCCAATCGGCAACTATATCTGAAATGCCTATCGGCACCTATTTTTAAAATGCCAATCAGCAACTATATCTGAAATCCCTATCGGCACCTATATCTGAAATGCCAATCGGCACCAATTTTTGAAATGCCTATCGGAAACTACATCTGAAATGCCTATCAGCACCTATATTTTAAATGCCTATCGGCAACCATATCTGGAATGCCTATCGGCACCTATATCTGAAATGCCTTTCGGCATTTATATCTGAAATGCCTATCGACACCTATTTTTAAAATGTCAATCGGCAAATATATCTGAAATGCCTATCGGCACCTATATCTGAAATGCCTATCGGCACCAATTTTTGAAATGCCTATCGGAAACTACATCTAAAATGCCTAACAGCACCTATATTTGAAATGCCTATCGGCAACCATATCTGGAATGCCTATCGGCACCTATATTTGAAATGCCTATCGGCTTCTATATCTGAAATGCCTATCGGCACCTATTTTTAAAATGCCAATCGGCAACTATATCTGAAATGCCTATCGGCACCTATATCTGAAATGCCTATCGGCACCTATTTTTGAAATGCCTATCGGAAACTACATCTGAAATGCCTATCAGCACCTATATTTGAAATGCCTATCGGCAACCATATCTGGAATGCCAATCGGCAACTATATCTGAAATGCCTATCGGCACCTATATCTGAAATGCCTATCCGCACCTATATCTGAAATGACTATCGACACCTATTTTTAAAATGCCAAACGGCAACTATATCTGTAATGCCTATCGGCACCTATATCTGAAATGCCTATCGGCACCAATTTTTGAAATGCCTATCGGAAACTACATCTGAAATGCCTAGCAGCACCTATATTTGAAAAGCCTATCGGCAACCATATCTGGAATGCCTATCGGCACCTATATTTGAAATGCCTATCGGCTTCTATATCTGAAATGCCTATCGACACCTATTTTTAAACAGCCAATCGGCAACTATATCTGAAATGCCTATCGGCACCTATATCTGAAATGCCTATCGGCACCTATTTTTGAAATGCCTATCGGAAACTACATCTGAAATGCCTATCAGCACCTATATTTGAAATGCCTATCGGCAACCATATCTGGAATGCCTATCGGCACCTATATCTGAAATGCCTATCGGCACCTATTTTTGAAATGCCTATCGGAAACTACATCTGAAATGCCTATCAGCACCTATATTTGAAATGCCTATCGGCAACTATATCTGGGATGCCAATCGGCAACTATATCTGAAATGCCTATCGGCACCTATATCTGAAATGCCTATCGACACCTATTTTTAAAATGCCAATCGGCAACTTTATCTGTAATGCCTATCGGCACCTATATCTGAAATGCCCATCGCCACCTATTTTTGAAATGCCTATCGGAAACTACATCTGAAATGCTTATCAGCACCAATATTTGAAATGCCTATCGGCAACCATATCTGAAATGCCTATCGACACCTATATTTGGAATACCTATCGGCTTCTATCTCTGAAATGCCTATCGGCACCTATTTTTAAAATGCTAATCGGCAACTATATTTGAAATGCCTATCGGCACCTATATTTGAAATGCCTATCGGCACCAATTTTTAAATGCCTATCGGAAAATACATCTGAAATGCCTATCAGCACCTATATTTGAAATGCCTATCGGCAACCATATCTGGAATGCGTATCGGCACCTATATTTGAAAAGCCTATCGGCCTCTATATCTGAAATGCCTATCGGCACCTATTTTTAAAATGCCAATCGGCAACTATATCTAAAATGCCTATCGGCACCTATATCTGAAATGCCTATCGGCACCTATTTTTGAAATGCCTATCGGAAACTACATCTGAAATGCCTATCAGCACCTATATTTAAAATGCCTATCGGCAAACATATCTGGAATGCCTATCGGCACCTATATTTGAAATGCCTATCGGCTTCTATATCTGAAATGCCTATCGGTACCTATTTTAAAAATGCCAATCGGCAACTATATCTGAAGTGCCTATTGGCACCTATATCTGAAATGACTATCGGCAGCTATTTTTGAAATGCCTATCGAAAACTACATCTGAAATGCCTATCAGCACCTATATTTGAAATGCCTATCGGCAACCACATCAAAAATGCCTATCGGCACCTATATCTGAAATGCCTTACGGCATTTATATCTGAAATGCCTATCGAAACCTATATTTGAAATGCCTATCGGCACCTATTTTTAAAATGCCAATCGGCAACTATATCTGAAATGCCTATCGGCACCTATATCTGAAATGCCTATGGGCACCTATATTTGAAATGCCTATCGGCTTCTATATCTGAAATGCATATCGGCACCTATTTTTAAAATGCCAATCGGCAACTATATCTGTAATGCCTATCGGCACCTATATTTGAAATGCCTATCGGCTTCTATATCTGAAATGCCTATCGGCACCTATTTTTAAAATGCCAATCGGCAACTATATCTGAAATGCCTATCGGCACCTATATCTGAAATGCCTATCGGCACCTATTTTTGAAATGCCTATCGGAAACTACATCTGAAATGCCTATCAGAACCTATATTTGAAATGTTTATCGGCAACCAAATCTAGTAAGCCTATCGGCACCTATATTCGAAATGCCTATCGGATTCTATATCTGAAATGCCTATCGGCACCTATTTTTAAAATGCCAATCGGCAACTATATCTGTAATGCCTATCGGCACCTATATCTGAAATGCCTATCGGCACCTATTTTTGAAATGCCTATCGGAAACTACATCTGAAATGCTTATCAGCACCAATATTTGAAATGCCTATCGGCAACCGCATCTGAAAGGCCTATCGACACCTATATTTGAAATACTTATCGGCTTCTATCTCTGAAATGCCTATCGGCACCTATTTTTAAAATGCCAATCAGCAACTATATCTGAAATCCCTATCGGCACCTATATCTGAAATGCCAATCGGCACCAATTTTTGAAATGCCTATCGGAAACTACATCTAAAATGCCTATCAGCACCTATATTTTAAATGCCTATCGGCAACCATATCTGGAATGCCTATCGGCACCTATATCTGAAATGCCTTTCGGCATTTATATCTGAAATGCCTATCGACACCTATTTTTAAAATGTCAATCGGCAAATATATCTGAAATGCCTATCGGCACCTATATCTGAAATGCCTATCGGCACCAATTTTTGAAAAGCCTATCGGAAACTACATCTGAAATGCCTAGCAGCACCTATATTTGAAATGCCTATCGGCAACCATATCTGGAATGCCTATCGGCACCTATATTTGAAATGCCTATCGGCTTCTATATCTGAAATGCCTATCGGCACCTATTTTTAAAATGCCAATCGGCAACTATATCTGAAATGCCTATCGGCACCTATATCTGAAATGCCTATCGGCACCTATTTTTGAAATGCCTATCGGAAACTACATCTGAAATGCCTATCAGCACCTATATTTGAAATGCCTATCGGCAACCATATCTGGAATGCCAATCGGCAACTATATCTGAAATGCCTATCAGCACCTATATCTGAAATGCCTATCCGCACCTATATCTGAAATGCCTATCGACACTTATTTTTAAAATGCCAATCGGCAACTATATCTGTAATGCCTATCGGCACCTATATCTGAATTGCCTATCGGTACCTATTTTTGAAATGCCTATCGGAAACTACATCTGAAATGCCTATCAGCACTTATATTTGAAATGCCTATCGGTAACCATATCTGGAATGCCTATCGGCACCTATTTTTGAAATGCCGATCGGCTTCTATATCTGAAATGCCCATCGGCACCTATTTTTAAAATGCCAATCGGCAACTATATCTGAAATGCCTATCGGCACCTATATCTGAATTGCCTATCGGCACCTATATCTGAAATGCCTATCGGCACCTATTTTTGAAATGCCTTTTGGAAACTACATCTGAAATGCCTATCTGCTCCTATATTGAAATGCCTTTTGGCAAACATATCTAAAATGCCTATCGACACCTATATTTGAAATACCTATCGGCTTCTATATCTGAAATGCCTATCGGCACCTGTTTTTAAAATGCCAACCGGCAACTATATCTAAAATGCCTATCGGCACCTATTTTTAAAATGCCAATCGGCAACTATATCTGTAATGCCTATCGGTACCTATATCTGAAATGCCTATCGGCACCTATTTTTGAAATGCCTATCGGAAACTACAACTGAAATGCCTATCAGCACCAATATTTGAAATGCCTATCAGCACCCATATCAGAAATGCCTATCGACACCTATATTTGAAATACCTATCGGCTTCTATATCTGAAATGCCTATCGGCACCTATTTTTAAAATGCCAATCGGCAACTATATCTGAAATGCCTATCGGCACCTATATCTGAAATGCCTATCGGCACCAATTTTTGAAATGCCTATCGGAAACTACATCTGAAATGCCTATCAGGACCTATATTTGAAATGCCTATCGGCAACCATATCTGGAATGCACATCGGCACCTATATTTGAAATGCCTATCGGCTTCTATATCTGAAATGCCTATCGGCACCTATTTTTAAAATGCCAATCGGCAACTATATCCGAAATGCCTATCGCACCTATATCTAAAATGCCTATCGGCACCTATTTTTGAAATGCCTATCGGAAATTGCATCTGAAATGCCTATCAGCACCTATATTTGAAATGCCTATCGGCAACCATATCTGGAATTCCTATCGGCACCTATATTTGAAATGCCTATCGGCTTCTATATCTGAAATCCCTATCGACGCCTATTTTTAAAATGCCAATTGGCAACTATTTCTGAAATGCCTATCGGCACCTATATCTGAAATGCCTATCGGTACCTATTTTTGAAATGCCTATCGGAAACTAAATCTGAAATGCCTATCAGCACTTATATTTGAAATGCCTATCGGCAACCATATCGGGAATGCCTCTCGGCACCTATATTTGAAATGCCAAACGGCTTCTATATCTGAAATGCCTATCGGCACCTAGTTTTAAAATGCCAATCGGCAACTATATCTGAAATGCCTATCGGCACCTATATCTGAAATGCCTATCGGCACCCATTTTTGAAATGCCTTTCGGAAACTACATCTGAAAGCCTATCTGCTCCTTAAATTTGAAATGCGTATCGGCAACCATATCTGGAATGCCTATCGACACCTATATTTGAAATACCTATCGGCTCCTATATCTGAAATGCCTATCGGCACCTGTTTTTAAAATGCCAATCGGCAACTATATCTGAAATGCCTATCGGCACCTATATCTGAAATGCCTATCGGCATCAATTTTTGAAATGCCTATCGGAAACTACATCTAAAATGCCTATCAGCACCTTTATTTGAAATGCCTATCGGCAACCACATCAGAAATGCCTATCGGCACTTATATCTGAAATGCCTTTTGGCATTTATATCTGAAATGCTTATCGACACCTATATTTGAAATGCCTATCGGCACCTATATTTTAAATGCTTATCGGCAACTATATCTGATATGCCTATCGGCACCTATTTTTGAAATGCCTATCGGCAACTATATCTGATATGCCTATCGGCACTTATATCTGAAATGCCTATCGGCACCTATTTTTGAAATGCCTATCGGAAACTACATCTAAAATGCCTATCGGCACCTATTTTTAAAATGCCAATCGGCAACTATATCTGAAATGTCTATAGGCACCTATGTCTGAAATGCCTATCGGCACCTATTTTTGAAATGCCTATCGGAAACTACATCTAAAATGCCTATCAGCACCTATATTTGAAATGCCTATCAGCAACCATAACTGAAATGCCTATCGACACCTATATTTGAAATACCTATCGGCTTCTATATCTGAAATGCCTATCGGCACCTATTTTTAAAATGCCAATCGGCATATATATCTGAAATGCCTATCGGCACTTATATCTGAAATGCCTATCGGCACCAATTTTTGAAATGCCTATCGGAAACTACATCTGAAATGCCTATCAGCACCTATATTTGAAATGCCTATCGGCCACCATATCTGGAATGCCTATCGGCACCTATATTTGAAATGCCTATCGGCTTCTATATCTGAAATGCCTATCGACACCTATTTTTAAAATGCCAATTGGCAACTATATCTGAAATGCCTATCGGCACCTATATCTGAAATGCCTATCGGTACCTATTTTTGAAATGCCTATCGGAAACTACATCTGAAATGCCTATCAGTACTTAGATTTGAAATGCCTATCGGCAACCATATCTGGAATGCCTATCGGCACCTATATTTGAAATGCCAATCGGCTCCTATATCTGAAATGCCTATCGGCACCTATTTTTAAAATGCGAATCGGCAACTATATCTGTAATGCCTATCGGCACCTATATCTGAAATGCCTATCGGCACCTATTTTTGAAATGCCTATCGGAAACTACATCTGAAATGCCTATCAGCACCTATATTTGAAATGCCTATCGGCAAACATATCTGGAATGCCTATCGGCACCTATATTTGAAATGCCTATCGGCTTCTATATCTGAAATGCCTATCGGCACCTATTTTTAAAATGCCAATCGGCAACTATATCTGAAGTGCCTATCGGCACCTATATCTAAAATGCCTATCGGCACCTTTTTTTGAAATGCCTTTCGAAAACTACATCTGAAATGCCTATCAGCACCTATATTTGAAATGCCTATCGGCAACCACATCAGAAATGCCTATCATCACCCATATCTGAAATGCCTTTCAGCATTTATATCTGAAATGCTTATCGACACCTATATTTGTAATGCCTATCGGCACCTATATTTTAAATGCCTATCGGCAACTATATCTGATATGCCTATCGGCACCTATATCTGAAATGCCTATCGGCACCTATTTTTGAAATGCCTATCAGAAACTACATCTAAAATGCCTATCGGCACCTATTTTTAAAATGCCAATCGGAAACTATATCTGAAATGCCAATCGGCACCTATTTTTAAAATGCCTATCGGCAAACATATCTGGAATGCCTATCGGCACCTATATTTGAAATGCCTATCGGCTTCTATATCTGAAATGCCTATCGGCACCTATTTTTAAAATGCCAATCGGCAACTATATCTGAAGTGCCTATCGGCACCTATATTTGAAATACCTATCGGCTTCTATATCTGAAATGCCTATCGGCACCTATTTTTAAAATGCCAATCGGCAACTATATCTGAATTGCCTATCGGCACCTATATCTGAAATGCCTATCGGCACCAATTTTTGAAATGCCTGTCGGAAACTACATCTGAAATGCCTATCAGCACCTATATTTGAAATGCCTATCGGCAACCATATCTGGAATGCTTATCGGCACCTATATTTAAAATGCCTATCGGCTTCTATATCTGAAATCCCTATCCACACCTATTTTTAAAATGCCAATTGGCAACTATTTCTGAAATGCCTATCGGCACCTATATCTGAAATGCCTATCGGTACCTATTTTTGAAATGCCTATCGGAAACTACATCTGAAATGCCTATCAGCACTTATATTTGAAATGCCTATCGGCAACCATATCGGGAATGCCTATCGGCACCTATATTTGAAATGCCAAACGGCTTCTATATATGAAATGCCTATCGGCACCTAGTTTTAAAATGCCAATCGGCAACTATATCTGAAATGCCTATCGGCACCTATATCTGAAATGCCTATCGGCACCTATTTTTGAAATGCCTTTCGGAAACTACATCTAAAATGCCTATCTGCTCCTAAATTTGAAATGCCTATCGGCAACCATATCTGGAATGCCTATCGACACCTATATTTGAAATACCTATCGGCTCCTATATCTGAAATGCCTATCGGCACCTGTTTTTAAAATGCCAATCGGCAACTATATCTGAAAGGCCTATCGGCACCTATATCTGAAATGCCTATCGGCATCAATTTTTGAAATGCCTATCGGAAACTACATCTAAAATGCCTATCAGCACCTTTATTAATATAATATAGGTGCCGATAAGCATTCCAGATATTATTGCCGATAGGCATTTCAAATATAGGTGCTGATAGGCATTTCAGATGTAGTTTCCGATAGGCATTTCAAAAATTGGTGCCGATAGGCATTTCAGTGATAGGTGCCGATAGGCATTTCAGATATAGTTGCCGATTGGCATTTTAAAAATAGGAGCCGATAGGCATTTCAGGTATAGAAGCCGATAGGTATTTCAAATATAGGTGTCGATAGGCATTTCAGATATGGTTGCCGATAGGCATTTCAAATATAGGTGTTGATAGGCATTTCAGATGTAGTTTCCGATAGGCATTTCAAAAATAGGTGCTGATAGGCATTTCAGTTATAGGTGCTGATAGGCATTTCAGATATAGTTGCCGATTGGCATTTTAAAAATAGGTGCCGATAGGCATTTCAGATATAGAAGCCGATAGGCATTTCAAATATGGGTGCCGATAGGCATTCCAGATATGGTTGCCGATAGGCATTTCAAATATAGGTGCTGATAGGCATTTCAGATGTAGTTTCCGATAGGCATTTCAAAAATAGGTGCCGATAGGCATTTCAGATATAGGTGCCGATAGGCATTTCAGATATAGTTGCCAATTGGCATTTTAAAAATAGGTGCCGATAGGCATTTCAGCTATAGAAGCCGATAGGCATTTCAAATATAGGTGCCGATAGGCATTCCAGATATGTTTGCCGATAGACATATCAAATATAGGTGCTTATAGGCATTTTAGATGTAGTTTCCGATAGGCACATCAAAAATTGATGTCGATAGGCATTTCAGATATAGTTGCCGATTGGCATTTTAAAACAGGTGCCGATAGGCATTTCAGATATAGAAGCCGATAGGTATTTCAAATATGGGTGTCGATAGGCATTTCAGATATGGTTGCCGATAGGCATTTCAAATATAGGAGCAGATAGGCATTTCAGATGTATTTTCCGAAAGGCATTTCAAAAATAGGTGCCGATAGGCATTTCAGATATAGGTGCCGATAGGCATTTCAGATATATTTGCCGATAGGCATTTCTGATGTGGTTGCCGATAGGCATTTAAATATAGGTGCTGATAGGCATTTCAGATGTAGTTTTCGATAGGCATTTCAAAAATAGGTGCCGGTAGGTATTTCAGATATAGGTGCCGATAGGCACTTCAGATATAGTTGCCGATTGACATATTAAAAATAGGTGCCGATAGGCATTTCAGATATAGAAGCCGATAGGCATTTCAAATATAGGTGTCGATAAGCATTCCAGATATGGTTGCCGATAGGCATTCCAAATATAGGTGCTGATAGGCATTTCAGATGTAGTTTCCGATAGGCATTTCAAAAATTGGTGCCGATAGGCATTTCAGATATAGGTGCCGATAGGCATTTCAGATATAGTTGCCGATTGGCATTTTAAAAATAGGTGCCGATAGGCATTTCAGATATAGAAGCCGATAGGTATTTCAAATATAGGTGTCGATAGGCATTTCAGATATGGTTGCCGATAGGCATTTCAAATATAGGTGCTGATAGGCATTTCAGATGTAGTTTCCGATAGGCATATCAAAAATAGGTTCCGATAGGCATTTCAGATATAGGTGCCGATAGGCTTTTCAGATATAGTTGCCGATTGGCATTTTAAAAATAGATGTCGATAGGCATTTCAGATATAAAAGCCGATAGGAATTTCAAATATAGGTGTCGATAGGCATTTCAGATATGGTTGCCGATAAGCATTTCAAATATAGGTGCTGATAGGCATTTCAGATGTAGTTTCCGATAGGCATTTCAAAAATAGGTGCCGATAGGCATATCAGATATTGGTGCCGATAGGCATTTCAGATATAGTTGCCGATTGGCATTTTAAAAATAGGTGCCGATAGGCATTTCAGATATAGAAGCCGATAGGCATTTCAAATATAGGTGCCGATAGGCATTCCAGATATGGTTGCCGATAGGCATTTCAAATATAGGTGCTGATAGGCATTTCAGATGTAGTTTCCGATAGGCATTTCAAAAATAGGTGCCGATAGGCATTTCAGATATAGGTGCCGATAGGCATTTCAGATATAGTTGCCAATTGGCATTTTAAAAATAGGTGCCGATAGGCATTTCAGATATAGAAGCCGATAGGCATTTCAAATATAGGTGCCGATAGGCATTCCAGATATGGTTGCCGATAGGCATTTCAAATATAGGTGCTGATAAGCATTTTAGATGTAGTTTCCGATAGGCATTTCAAAAATTGATGCCGATATGCATTTCAGATATAGGTGCCGATAGGCATTTCAGTTATAGTTGCCGATTGGCATTTTAAAAACAGGTGCCGATAGGCATTTCAGATATAGAAGCCGATAGGTATTTCAAATATGGGTGTCGATAGGCATTTCAGATATGGTTGCCGATAGGCATTTCAAAAATAGGAGCAGATAGGCATTTCAGATGTATTTTCCGAAAGGCATTTAAAAAATAGGTGCCGATAGGCATTTCAGATATAGGTGCCGATAGGCATTTCAGATATAGTTGCCGATTGGCATTTTAAAAACAGGTGCCGATAGGCATTTCAGATATAGAAGCCGATAGGTATTTCAAATATGGGTGTCGATAGGCATTTCAGATATGGATGCCGATAGGCATTTCAAAAATAGGAGCAGATAGGCATTTCAGATGTATTTTCCGAAAGGCATTTAAAAAATAGGTGCCGATAGGCATTTCAAATATACGTGCCGATAGGCATTTCAGATATATTAGCCGATAGGCATTTCAAATATAGGTGCCGATAGGCATTTCAAATATAGGTGTCGATAGGCATTTCAGATATAAATGCCGAAAGGCATTTCAGATATAGGTGCCGATAGGCATTTCTGATGTGGTTGCCGATAGGCATTTCAAATAAAGGTGCTGATAGGCATTTTAGATGTAGTTTCCGATAGGCATTTCAAAAATTGATGCCGATAGGCATTTCAGATATAGGTGCCGATAGGCATTTCAGATATAGTTGCCGATTTGCATTTTAAAAACAGGTGCCGATAGGCATTTCAGATATAGAAGCCGATAGGTATTTCAAATATAGGTGTCGATAGGCATTCCAGATATGGTTGCCGATAGGCATTTCAAATATAAGTGCTGATAGGCATTTCAGATGTAGTTTCCGATAGGCATCTCAAAAATAGGTACCGATAGGCATTTCAGATATAGGTGCAGATAGGCATTTAAAAAATAGTTGCCAATTGGCATTTTAAAAATAGGCGTCGATAGGGATTTCAGATATAGAAGCCGATAGGCATTTCAAATATAGGTGCCGATAGGCATTTCAGATATGGTTGCCGATAGGCATTTCAAATATAGGTGCTGATAGGCATTTCAGATGTAGTTTCCGATACGCATTTCAAAAATTGGTACCGATAGGCATTTCAAATATAGGTGCCGATAGGCATTTCAGATATAGTTGCCGATTGGCATTTTAGAAATAAGTGCCGATAGGCATTTCAGATATAGAAGCCGATAGGCATTTCAAATATAGGTGCCGATAGGCACTCCAGATATGGTTGCCGATAGGCATTTCAAATATAGGTACTTATAGGCATTTTAGATGTAGTTTCCGATAGGCATTTCAAAAATTGATGCTGATAGGCATTTCAGATATAGATGCCGATAGGCATTTCAGATATAGGTGCCGATAGGCATTTCAGATATAGTTGCCGATTGGCATTTTAAAAACAGGTGCCGATAAGCATTTCAGATATAGAAGCCGATAGGTATTTCAAATATGGGTGTCGATAGGCATTTCAGATATGGTTGCCGATGGGCATTTCAAATATAGGAGCAGATAGGCATTTCAGATGTATTTTCCGAAAGGCATTTCAAAAATAGGTGCCGATAGGCATTTCAGATATAGGTGCCGATAGGCATTTCAGAAATATTTGCCGATAGGCATTTCAAATATAGGTGCCGATAGGCATTTAAAATATAGGTGTCGATAGGCATTTCAGATATAAATGCCGAAAGGCATTTCAGATATAGGTGCCGATAGGCATTTCTGATGTGGTTGCCGATAGGCATTTCAGATATAGGTGCTGATAGGCATTTCAGATGTAGTTTTCGATAGGCATTTCAAAAATAGGTGCCGATAGGCATTTCAGATATAGGTGCCGATAGGCACTTCAGATATAGTTGCCGATTGGCATTTTAAAAATAGGTGCCGATAGGCATTTCAGATATAGAAGCCGATAGGCATTTCAAATATAGGTGCCGATAGGCATTCCAGATATGTTTGCCGATAGGCATTTTAAATATAGGTGCTGATAGGCATTTCAGATGTAGTTTCCGATAGGCATTTCAAAAATAGGTGCCGATAGGCATTTCAGATATAGGTGCCGATAGGCATTACAGATATAGTTGCCGATTCGCATTTTAAAAATAGGTGCCGATAGGCATTTCAGATATAGAAGCCGATTGGCATTTCAAATATAGGTGCCGATAGGCATTCCAGATATGGTTGCCGATAGGCATTTCAAATATAAGTGCTGATAGGCATTTCAGATGTAGTTTCCGATAGGCATTTAAAAAATAGGTGCCGATAGGCATTTCAGATATAGGTGCCGATAGGCATTTCAGATATAGTTGCCAATTGGCATTTTAAATATAGGTGTCGATAGGCATTTCAGATATATTTGCCGATAGGCATTTCAAATATAGGTGCCGATAGGCATTCCAGATATGGTGGCCGATAGGCATTTCAAATATAGGTGCTGATGGGCATTTCAGATGTAGTTTCCGATAGGCATTTCAAAAATTGGTACCGATAGGCATTTCAGATATAGGTGCCGATAGGCATTTCAGATATAGTTGCCGATTGGCATTTTAGAAATAAGTGCCGATAGGCATTTCAGATATAGAAGCCGATAGGCATTTCAAATATAGGTGCCGATAGACATTCCAGATATGGTTGCCGATAGGCATTTCAAATATAGGTGCTGATAGGCATTTCAGATGTAGTTTCCGATAGGCAATTCAAAAATAGGTGCCGATAGGCATTTCAGATATAGGTGCCGATAGGCATTTCAGATATAGTTGCCAATTGGCATTTTAAAAATAGGTGCCGATAGGCATTTCAGATATAGAAGCCGATAGGCATTTCAAATATAGGTGCCGATAGGCATTCAAGATATGGTTGCCGATAGGCATTTCAAATATAGGTGCTGATAGGCATTTCAGATGTAGTTTCCGATAGGCATTTCAAAAATAGGTGTCGATAGGCATTTCAGATATAGGTGTCGGTAGGCATTTCAGATATAGGTGTCGATAGGCATTTCAGATATAGGTGTCGATAGGCATTTCAGATATAGGAACCGATAGGCATTTCAGATGTAGGTGTCGATAGGCATTTCAGATATAGGTGTCGATAGGCATTTCAGATATAGGTGTCGATAGGCATTTCAGATATAGGTGTCGATAGGCATTTCAGATATAGGTGTCGATAGGCATTTCAGATATAGGTGTCCATAGGCATTTCAGATATAGGTGTCGATAGGCATTTCAGATATAGGTGTCGATAGGCATTTCAGATATAGGTGCCGATAGGCATTTCAGATATAGTTGCCGATTGGCATTTAAAAATAGGTGCCGATAGGCATTTCAGATATAGTTGCCGATTGGCATTTTAAAAATAGGTGCCTATCGGAAACTACATCTGAAATGCCTATCAGCACTTATATTTGAAATGCCTATCGGCAACCATATCTGGAATGCCTATCGGCACCTATATTTGAAATGCCTATCGGCTTCTATATCTGAAATGCCTATCGGCACCTATTTTTAAAATGCCAATCGGCAACTATATCTGAAATGCCTATCGGCACCTATATCTGAAATGCCTATCGACACCTATATCTGAAATGCCTATCGACACCTATATCTGAAATGCCTATGGACACCTATATCTGAAATGCCTATCGACACCTATATCTGAAATGCCTATCGACACCTATATCTGAAATGCCTATCGACACCTATATCTGAAATGCCTATCGGCACCTATTTTTAAAATGCCAATCGGCAACTATATCTGAAATGCCTATCGGCACCTATTTTTAAAATGCCAATCAGCAACTATATCTGAAATCCCTATCGGCACCTATATCTGAAATGCCAATCGGCACCAATTTTTGAAATGCCTATCGGAAACTACATCTGAAATGCCTATCAGCACCTATATTTTAAATGCCTATCGGCAACCATATCTGGAATGCCTATCGGCACCTATATCTGAAATGCCTTTCGGCATTTATATCTGAAATGCCTATCGACACCTATTTTTAAAATGTCAATCGGCAAATATATCTGAAATGCCTATCGGCACCTATATCTGAAATGCCTACCGGCACCAATTTTTGAAATCCCTATCGGAAACTACATCTGAAATGCCTAACAGCACCTATATTTGAAATGCCTATCGGCAACCATATCTGGAATGCCTATCGGCACCTATATTTGAAATGCCTATCGGCTTCTATATCTGAAATGCCTATCGGCACCTATTTTTAAAATGCCAATCGGCAACTATATCTGAAATGCCTATCGGCACCTATATCTGAAATGCCTATCGGCACCTATTTTTGAAATGCCTATCGGAAACTACATCTGAAATGCCTATCAGCACCTATATTTGAAATGCCTATCGGCAACCATATCTGGAATGCCAATCGGCAACTATATCTGAAATGCCTATCGGCACCTATATCTGAAATGCCTATCCGCACCTATATCTGAAATGCCTATCGACACCTATTTTTAAAATGCCAAACGGCAACTATATCTGTAATGCCTATCGGCACCTATATCTGAAATGCCTATCGGCACCAATTTTTGAAATGCCTATCGGAAACTACATCTGAAATGCCTAGCAGCACCTATATTTGAAAAGCCTATCGGCAACCATATCTGGAATGCCTATCGGCACCTATATTTGAAATGCCTATCGGCTTCTATATCTGAAATGCCTATCGACACCTATTTTTAAACAGCCAATCGGCAACTATATCTGAAATGCCTATCGGCACCTATATCTGAAATGCCTATCGGCACCTATTTTTGAAATGCCTATCGGAAACTACATCTGAAATGCCTATCAGCACCTATATTTGAAATGCCTATCGGCAACCATATCTGGAATGCCTATCGGCACCTATATCTGAAATGCCTATCGGCACCTATTTTTGAAATGCCTATCGGAAACTACATCTGAAATGCCTATCAGCACCTATATTTGAAATGCCTATCGGCAACTATATCTGGGATGCCAATCGGCAACTATATCTGAAATGCCTATCGGCACCTATATCTGAAATGCCTATCGACACCTATTTTTAAAATGCCAATCGGCAACTTTATCTGTAATGCCTATCGGCACCTATATCTGAAATGCCCATCGCCACCTATTTTTGAAATGCCTATCGGAAACTACATCTGAAATGCTTATCAGCACCAATATTTGAAATGCCTATCGGCAACCATATCTGAAATGCCTATCGACACCTATATTTGAAATACCTATCGGCTTCTATCTCTGAAATGCCTATCGGCACCTATTTTTAAAATGCTAATCGGCAACTATATTTGAAATGCCAATCGGCACCTATATTTGAAATGCCTATCGGCACCAATTTTTGAAATGCCTATCGGAAAATACATCTGAAATGCCTATCAGCACCTATATTTGAAATGCCTATCGGCAACCATATCTGGAATGCGTATCGGCACCTATATTTGAAAAGCCTATCGGCCTCTATATCTGAAATGCCTATCGGCACCTATTTTTAAAATGCCAATCTGCAACTATATCTGAAATGCCTATCGGCACCTATATCTGAAATGCCTATCGGCACCTATTTTTGAAATGCCTATCGGAAACTACATCTGAAATGCCTATCAGCACCTATATTTAAAATGCCTATCGGCAAACATATCTGGAATGCCTATCGGCACCTATATTTGAAATGCCTATCGGCTTCTATATCTGAAATGCCTATCGGTACCTATTTTAAAAATGTCAATCGGCAACTATATCTGAAGTGCCTATTGGCACCTATATCTGAAATGACTATCGGCAGCTATTTTTGAAATGCCTATCGAAAACTACATCTGAAATGCCTATCAGCACCTATATTTGAAATGCCTATCGGCAACCACATCAAAAATGCCTATCGGCACCTATATCTGAAATGCCTTACGGCATTTATATCTGAAATGCCTATCGAAACCTATATTTGAAATGCCTATCGGCACCTATTTTTAAAATGCCAATCGGCAACTATATCTGAAATGCCTATCGGCACCTATATCTGAAATGCCTATGGGCACCTATATTTGAAATGCCTATCGGCTTCTATATCTGAAATGCATATCGGCACCTATTTTTAAAATGCCAATCGGCAACTATATCTGTAATGCCTATCGGCACCTATATTTGAAATGCCTATCGGCTTCTATATCTGAAATGCCTATCGGCACCTATTTTTAAAATGCCAATCGGCAACTATATCTGAAATGCCTATCGGCACCTATATCTGAAATGCCTATCGGCACCTATTTTTGAAATGCCTATCGGAAACTACATCTGAAATGCCTATCAGAACCTATATTTGAAATGCCTATCGGCAACCAAATCTAGTAAGCCTATCGGCACCTATATTCGAAATGCCTATCGGCTTCTATATCTGAAATGCCTATCGGCACCTATTTTTAAAATGCCAATCGGCAACTATATCTGTAATGCCTATCGGCACCTATATCTGAAATGCCTATCGGCACCTATTTTTGAAATGCCTATCGGAAACTACATCTGAAATGCTTATCAGCACCAATATTTGAAATGCCTATCGGCAACCGCATCTGAAAGGCCTATCGACACCTATATTTGAAATACTTATCGGCTTCTATCTCTGAAATGCCTATCGGCACCTATTTTTAAAATGCCAATCAGCAACTATATCTGAAATCCCTATCGGCACCTATATCTGAAATGCCAATCGGCACCAATTTTTGAAATGCCTATCGGAAACTACATCTGAAATGCCTATCAGCACCTATATTTTAAATGCCTATCGGCAACCATATCTGGAATGCCTATCGGCACCTATATCTGAAATGCCTTTCGGCATTTATATCTGAAATGCCTATCGACACCTATTTTTAAAATGTCAATCGGCAAATATATCTGAAATGCCTATCGGCACCTATATCTGAAATGCCTATCGGCACCAATTTTTGAAAAGCCTATCGGAAACTACATCTGAAATGCCTAGCAGCACCTATATTTGAAATGCCTATCGGCAACCATATCTGGAATGCCTATCGGCACCTATATTTGAAATGCCTATCGGCTTCTATATCTGAAATGCCTATCGGCACCTATTTTTAAAATGCCAATCGGCAACTATATCTGAAATGCCTATCGGCACCTATATCTGAAATGCCTATCGGCACCTATTTTTGAAATGCCTATCGGAAACTACATCTGAAATGCCTATCAGCACCTATATTTGAAATGCCTATCGGCAACCATATCTGGAATGCCTATCGGCACCTATTTTTGAAATGCCGATCGGCTTCTATATCTGAAATGCCCATCGGCTCCTATTTTTAAAATGCCAATCGGCAACTATATCTGAAATGCCTATCGGCACCTATATCTGAATTGCCTATCGGCACCTATATCTGAAATGCCTATCGGCACCTATTTTTGAAATGCCTTTTGGAAACTACATCTGAAATGCCTATCTGCTCCTATATTGAAATGCTTTTTGGCAAACATATCTGAAATGCCTATCGACACCTATATTTGAAATACCTATCGGCTTCTATATCTGAAATGCCTATCGGCACCTGTTTTTAAAAATGCCAACCGGCAACTATATCTAAAATGCCTATCGGCACCTATTTTTAAAATGCCAATCGGCAACTATATCTGTAATGCCTATCGGTACCTATATCTGAAATGCCTATCGGCACCTATTTTTGAAATGCCTATCGGAAACTACAACTGAAATGCCTATCAGCACCAATATTTGAAATGCCTATCAGCACCCATATCTGAAATGCCTATCGACACCTATATTTGAAATACCTATCGGCTTCTATATCTGAAATGCCTATCGGCACCTATTTTTAAAATGCCAATCGGCAACTATATCTGAAATGCCTATCGGCACCTATATCTGAAATGCCTATCGGCACCAATTTTTGAAATGCCTATCGGAAACTACATCTGAAATGCCTATCAGGACCTATATTTGAAATGCCTATCGGCAACCATATCTGGAATGCACATCGGCACCTATATTTGAAATGCCTATCGGCTTCTATATCTGAAATGCCTATCGGCACCTATTTTTAAAATGCCAATCGGCAACTATATCCGAAATGCCTATCGCACCTATATCTAAAATGCCTATCGGCACCTATTTTTGAAATGCCTATCGGAAATTGCATCTGAAATGCCTATCAGCACCTATATTTGAAATGCCTATCGGCAACCATATCTGGAATTCCTATCGGCACCTATATTTGAAATGCCTATCGGCTTCTATATCTGAAATCCCTATCGACACCTATTTTTAAAATGCCAATTGGCAACTATTTCTGAAATGCCTATCGGCACCTATATCTGAAATGCCTATCGGTACCTATTTTTGAAATGCCTATCGGAAACTACATCTGAAATGCCTATCAGCACTTATATTTAAAATGCCTATCGGCAACCATATCGGGAATGCCTATCGGCACCTATATTTGAAATGCCAAACGGCTTCTATATCTGAAATGCCTATCGGCACCTAGTTTTAAAATGCCAATCGGCAACTATATCTGAAATGCCTATCGGCACCTATATCTGAAATGCCTATCGGCACCTATTTTTGAAATGCCTTTCGGAAACTACATCTGAAAGCCTATCTGCTCCCTAAATTTGAAATGCGTATCGGCAACCAAATCTGGAATGCCTATCGACACCTATATTTGAAATACCTATCGGCTCCTATATCTGAAATGCCTATCGGCACCTGTTTTTAAAATGCCAATCGGCAACTATATCTGAAATGCCTATCGGCACCTATATCTGAAATGCCTATCGGCATCAATTTTTGAAATGCCTATCGGAAACTACATCTAAAATGCCTATCAGCACCTTTATTTGAAATGCCTATCGGCAACCACATCAGAAATGCCTATCGGCACCTATATCTGAAATGCCTTTCGGCATTTATATCTGAAATGCTTATCGACACCTATATTTGAAATGCCTATCGGCACCTATATTTTAAATGCTTATCGGCAACTATATCTGATATGCCTATCGGCACCTATTTTTGAAATGCCTATCGGCAACTATATCTGATATGCCTATCGGCACTTATATCTGAAATGCCTATCGGCACCTATTTTTGAAATGCCTATCGGAAACTACATCTAAAATGCCTATCGGCACCTATTTTTAAAATGCCAATCGGCAACTATATCTGAAATGTCTATAGGCACCTATGTCTGAAATGCCTATCGGCACCTATTTTTGAAATGCCTATCGGAAACTACATCTAAAATGCCTATCAGCACCTATATTTGAAATGCCTATCAGCAACCATAACTGAAATGCCTATCGACACCTATATTTGAAATACCTATCGGCTTCTATATCTGAAATGCCTATCGGCACCTATTTTTAAAATGCCAATCGGCATATATATCTGAAATGCCTATCGGCACTTATATCTGAAATGCCTATCGGCACCAATTTTTGAAATGCCTATCGGAAACTACATCTGAAATGCCTATCAGCACCTATATTTGAAATGCCTATCGGCCACCATATCTGGAATGCCTATCGGCACCTATATTTGAAATGCCTATCGGCTTCTATATCTGAAATGCCTATCGACACCTATTTTTAAAATGCCAATTGGCAACTATATCTGAAATGCCTATCGGCACCTATATCTGAAATGCCTATCGGTACCTATTTTTGAAATGCCTATCGGAAACTACATCTGAAATGCCTATCAGCACTTAGATTTGAAATGCCTATCGGCAACCATATCTGGAATGCCTATCGGCACCTATATTTGAAATGCCAATCGGCTCCTATATCTGAAATGCCTATCGGCACCTATTTTTAAAATGCGAATCGGCAACTATATCTGTAATGCCTATCGGCACCTATATCTGAAATGCCTATCGGCACCTATTTTTGAAATGCCTATCGGAAACTACATCTGAAATGCCTATCAGCACCTATATTTGAAATGCCTATCGGCAAACATATCTGGAATGCCTATCGGCACCTATATTTGAAATGCCTATCGGCTTCTATATCTGAAATGCCTATCGGCACCTATTTTTAAAATGCCAATCGGCAACTATATCTGAAGTGCCTATCGGCACCTATATCTAAAATGCCTATCGGCACCTTTTTTTGAAATGCCTATCGAAAACTACATCTGAAATGCCTATCAGCACCTATATTTGAAATGCCTATCGGCAACCACATCAGAAATGCCTATCATCACCCATATCTGAAATGCCTTTCAGCATTTATATCTGAAATGCCTATCGACACCTATATTTGTAATGCCTATCGGCACCTATATTTTAAATGCCTATCGGCAACTATATCTGATATGCCTATCGGCACCTATATCTGAAATGCCTATCGGCACCTATTTTTGAAATGCCTATCAGAAACTACATCTAAAATGCCTATCGGCACCTATTTTTAAAATGCCAATCGGAAACTATATCTGAAATGCCAATCGGCACCTATTTTTAAAATGCCTATCGGCAAACATATCTGGAATGCCTATCGGCACCTATATTTGAAATGCCTATCGGCTTCTATATCTGAAATGCCTATCGGCACCTATTTTTAAAATGCCAATCGGCAACTATATCTGAAGTGCCTATCGGCACCTATATTTGAAATACCTATCGGCTTCTATATCTGAAATGCCTATCGGCACCTATTTTTAAAATGCCAATCGGCAACTATATCTGAATTGCCTATCGGCACCTATATCTGAAATGCCTATCGGCACCAATTTTTGAATTGCCTGTCGGAAACTACATCTGAAATGCCTATCAGCACCTATATTTGAAATGCCTATCGGCAACCATATCTGGAATGCTTATCGGCACCTATATTTAAAATGCCTATCGGCTTCTATATCTGAAATCCCTATCCACACCTATTTTTAAAATGCCAATTGGCAACTATTTCTGAAATGCCTATCGGCACCTATATCTGAAATGCCTATCGGTACCTATTTTTGAAATGCCTATCGGAAACTACATCTGAAATGCCTATCAGCACTTATATTTGAAATGCCTATCGGCAACCATATCGGGAATGCCTATCGGCACCTATATTTGAAATGCCAAACGGCTTCTATATCTGAAATGCCTATCGGCACCTAGTTTTAAAATGCCAATCGGCAACTATATCTGAAATGCCTATCGGCACCTATATCTGAAATGCCTATCGGCACCTATTTTTGAAATGCCTTTCGGAAACTACATCTAAAATGCCTATCTGCTCCTAAATTTGAAATGCCTATCGGCAACCATATCTGGAATGCCTATCGACACCTATATTTGAAATACCTATCGGCTCCTATATCTGAAATGCCTATCGGCACCTGTTTTTAAAAATGCCAATCGGCAACTATATCTGAAAGGCCTATCGGCACCTATATCTGAAATGCCTATCGGCATCAATATTATTTTTGAAATGCCTATCGGAAACTACATCTAAAATGCCTATCAGCACCTTTATTAATATAATATAGGTGCCGATAAGCATTCCAGATATTATTGCCGATAGGCATTTCAAATATAGGTGCTGATAGGCATTTCAGATGTAGTTTCCGATAGGCATTTCAAAAATTGGTGCCGATAGGCATTTCAGATATAGGTGCCGATAGGCATTTCAGATATAGTTGCCGATTGGCATTTTAAAAATAGGAGCCGATAGGCATTTCAGATATAGAAGCCGATAGGTATTTCAAATATAGGTGTCGATAGGCATTTCAGATATGGTTGCCGATAGGCATTTCAAATATAGGTGTTGATAGGCATTTCAGATGTAGTTTCCGATAGGCATTTCAAAAATAGGTGCTGATAGGCATTTCAGTTATAGGTGCTGATAGGCATTTCAGATATAGTTGCCGATTGGCATTTTAAAAATAGGTGCCGATAGGCTTTTCAGATATAGAAGCCGATAGGCATTTCAAATATGGGTGCCGATAGGCATTCCAGATATGGTTGCCGATAGGCATTTCAAATATAGGTGCTGATAGGCATTTCAGATGTAGTTTCCGATAGGCATTTCCAAAATAGGTGCCGATAGGCATTTCAGATATAGGTGCCGATAGGCATTTCAGATATAGTTGCCAATTGGCATTTTAAAAATAGGTGCCGATAGGCATTTCAGCTATAGAAGCCGATAGGCATTTCAAATATAGGTGCCGATAGGCATTCCAGATATGGTTGCCGATAGACATTTCAAATATAGGTGCTTATAGGCATTTTAGATGTAGTTTCCGATAGGCACATCAAAAATTGATGTCGATAGGCATTTCAGATATAGTTGCCGATTGGCATTTTAAAACAGGTGCCGATAGGCATTTCAGATATAGAAGCCGATAGGTATTTCAAATATGGGTGTCGATAGGCATTTCAGATATGGTTGCCGATAGGCATTTCAAATATAGGAGCAGATAGGCATTTCAGATGTATTTTCCGAAAGGCATTTCAAAAATAGGTGCCGATAGGCATTTTAGATATAGGTGCCGATAGGCATTTCAGATATATTTGCCGATAGGCATTTCTGATGTGGTTGCCGATAGGCATTTAAATATAGGTGCTGATAGGCATTTCAGATGTAGTTTTCGATAGGCATTTCAAAAATAGGTGCCGGTAGGTATTTCAGATATAGGTGCCGATAGGCACTTCAGATATAGTTGCCGATTGACATATTAAAAATAGGTGCCGATAGGCATTTCAGATATAGAAGCCGATAGGCATTTCAAATATAGGTGTCGATAAGCATTCCAGATATGGTTGCCGATAGGCATTCCAAATATAGGTGCTGATAGGCATTTCAGATGTAGTTTCCGATAGGCATTTCAAAAATTGGTGCCGATAGGCATTTCAGATATAGGTGCCGATAGGCATTTCAGATATAGTTGCCGATTGGCATTTTAAAAATAGGTGCCGATAGGCATTTCAGATATAGAAGCCGATAGGTATTTCAAATATAGGTGTCGATAGGCATTTCAGATATGGTTGCCGATAGGCATTTCAAATATAGGTGCTGATAGGCATTTCAGATGTAGTTTCCGATAGGCATATCAAAAATAGGTGCCGATAGGCATTTCAGATATAGGTGCCGATAGGCTTTTCAGATATAGTTGCCGATTGGCATTTTAAAAATAGATGTCGATAGGCATTTCAGATATAAAAGCCGATAGGAATTTCAAATATAGGTGTCGATAGGCATTTCAGATATGGTTGCCGATAAGCATTTCAAATATAGGTGCTGATAGGCATTTCAGATGTAGTTTCCGATAGGCATTTCAAAAATAGGTGCCGATAGGCATATCAGATATTGGTGCCGATAGGCATTTCAGATATAGTTGCCGATTGGCATTTTAAAAATAGGTGCCGATAGGCATTTCAGATATAGAAGCCGATAGGCATTTCAAATATAGGTGCCGATAGGCATTCCAGATATGGTTGCCGATAGGCATTTCAAATATAGGTGCTGATAGGCATTTCAGATGTAGTTTCCGATAGGCATTTCAAAAATAGGTGCCGATAGGCATTTCAGATATAGGTGCCGATAGGCATTTCAGATATAGTTGCCAATTGGCATTTTAAAAATAGGGGCCGATAGGCATTTCAGATATAGAAGCCGATAGGCATTTCAAATATAGGTGCCGATAGGCATTCCAGATATGGTTGCCGATAGGCATTTCAAATATAGGTGCTGATAAGCATTTTAGATGTAGTTTCCGATAGGCATTTCAAAAATTGATGCCGATATGCATTTCAGATATAGGTGCCGATAGGCATTTCAGTTATAGTTGCCGATTGGCATTTTAAAAACAGGTGCCGATAGGCATTTCAGATATAGAAGCCGATAGGTATTTCAAATATGGGTGTCGATAGGCATTTCAGATATGGTTGCCGATAGGCATTTCAAAAATAGGAGCAGATAGGCATTTCAGATGTATTTTCCGAAAGGCATTTAAAAAATAGGTGCCGATAGGCATTTCAGATATAGGTGCCGATAGGCATTTCAGATATAGTTGCCGATTGGCATTTTAAAAACAGGTGCCGATAGGCATTTCAGATATAGAAGCCGATAGGTATTTCAAATATGGGTGTCGATAGGCATTTCAGATATGGATGCCGATAGGCATTTCAAAAATAGGAGCAGATAGGCATTTCAGATGTATTTTCCGAAAGGCATTTAAAAAATAGGTGCCGATAGGCATTTCAAATATACGTGCCGATAGGCATTTCAGATATATTAGCCGATAGGCATTTCAAATATAGGTGCCGATAGGCATTTCAAATATAGGTGTCGATAGGCATTTCAGATATAAATGCCGAAAGGCATTTCAGATATAGGTGCCGATAGGCATTTCTGATGTGGTTGCCGATAGGCATTTCAAATAAAGGTGCTGATAGGCATTTTAGATGTAGTTTCCGATAGGCATTTCAAAAATTGATGCCGATAGGCATTTCAGATATAGGTGCCGATAGGCATTTCAGATATAGTTGCCGATTTGCATTTTAAAAACAGGTGCCGATAGGCATTTCAGATATAGAAGCCGATAGGTATTTCAAATATAGGTGTCGATAGGCATTCCAGATATGGTTGCCGATAGGCATTTCAAATATAAGTGCTGATAGGCATTTCAGATGTAGTTTCCGATAGGCATTTCAAAAATAGGTACCGGATAGGCATTTCAGATATAGGTGCAGATAGGCATTTAAAAAATAGTTGCCAATTGGCATTTTAAAAATAGGTGTCGATAGGGATTTCAGATATAGAAGCCGATAGGCATTTCAAATATAGGTGCCGATAGGCATTTCAGATATGGTTGCCGATAGGCATTTCAAATATAGGTGCTGATAGGCATTTCAGATGTAGTTTCCGATACGCATTTCAAAAATTGGTACCGATAGGCATTTCAAATATACGGTGCCGATAGGCATTTCAGATATAGTTGCCGATTGGCATTTTAGAAATAAGTGCCGATAGGCATTTCAGATATAGAAGCCGATAGGCATTTCAAATATAGGTGCCGATAGGCACTCCAGATATGGTTGCCGATAGGCATTTCAAATATAGGTACTTATAGGCATTTTAGATGTAGTTTCCGATAGGCATTTCAAAAATTGATGCTGATAGGCATTTCAGATATAGATGCCGATAGGCATTTCAGATATAGGTGCCGATAGGCATTTCAGATATAGTTGCCGATTGGCATTTTAAAAACAGGTGCCGATAAGCATTTCAGATATAGAAGCCGATAGGTATTTCAAATATGGGTGTCGATAGGCATTTCAGATATGGTTGCCGATGGGCATTTCAAATATAGGAGCAGATAGGCATTTCAGATGTATTTTCCGAAAGGCATTTCAAAAATAGGTGCCGATAGGCATTTCAGATATAGGTGCCGATAGGCATTTCAGAAATATTTGCCGATAGGCATTTCAAATATAGGTGCCGATAGGCATTTAAAATATAGGTGTCGATAGGCATTTCAGATATAAATGCCGAAAGGCATTTCAGATATAGGTGCCGATAGGCATTTCTGATGTGGTTGCCGATAGGCATTTCAAATATAGGTGCTGATAGGCATTTCAGATGTAGTTTTCGATAGGCATTTCAAAAATAGGTGCCGATAGGCATTTCAGATATAGGTGCCGATAGGCACTTCAGATATAGTTGCCGATTGGCATTTTAAAAATAGGTGCCGATAGGCATTTCAGATATAGAAGCCGATAGGCATTTCAAATATAGGTGCCGATAGGCATTCCAGATATGTTTGCCGATAGGCATTTTAAATATAGGTGCTGATAGGCATTTCAGATGTAGTTTCCGATAGGCATTTCAAAAATAGGTGCCGATAGGCATTTCAGATATAGGTGCCGATAGGCATTACAGATATAGTTGCCGATTCGCATTTTAAAAATAGGTGCCGATAGGCATTTCAGATATAGAAGCCGATTGGCATTTCAAATATAGGTGCCGATAGGCATTCCAGATATGGTTGCCGATAGGCATTTCAAATATAAGTGCTGATAGGCATTTCAGATGTAGTTTCCGATAGGCATTTAAAAAATAGGTGCCGATAGGCATTTCAGATATAGGTGCCGATAGGCATTTCAGATATAGTTGCCAATTGGCATTTTAAATATAGGTGTCGATAGGCATTTCAGATATATTTGCCGATAGGCATTTCAAATATAGGTGCCGATAGGCATTCCAGATATGGTGGCCGATAGGCATTTCAAATATAGGTGCTGATGGGCATTTCAGATGTAGTTTCCGATAGGCATTTCAAAAATTGGTACCGATAGGCATTTCAGATATAGGTGCCGATAGGCATTTCAGATATAGTTGCCGATTGGCATTTTAGAAATAAGTGCCGATAGGCATTTCAGATATAGAAGCCGATAGGCATTTCAAATATAGGTGCCGATAGACATTCCAGATATGGTTGCCGATAGGCATTTCAAATATAGGTGCTGATAGGCATTTCAGATGTAGTTTCCGATAGGCATTTCAAAAATAGGTGCCGATAGGCATTTCAGATATAGGTGCCGATAGGCATTTCAGATATAGTTGCCAATTGGCATTTTAAAAATAGGTGCCGATAGGCATTTCAGATATAGAAGCCGATAGGCATTTCAAATATAGGTGCCGATAGGCATTCCAGATATGGTTGCCGATAGGCATTTCAAATATAGGTGCTGATAGGCATTTCAGATGTAGTTTCCGATAGGCATTTCAAAAATAGGTGTCGATAGGCATTTCAGATATAGGTGTCGGTAGGCATTTCAGATATAGGTGTCGATAGGCATTTCAGATATAGGTGTCGATAGGCATTTCAGATATAGGAACCGATAGGCATTTCAGATGTAGGTGTCGATAGGCATTTCAGATATAGGTGTCGATAGGCATTTCAGATATAGGTGTCGATAGGCATTTCAGATATAGGTGTCGATAGGCATTTCAGGTATAGGTGTCGATAGGCATTTCAGATATAGGTGTCCATAGGCATTTCAGATATAGGTGTCGATAGGCATTTCAGATATAGGTGTCGATAGGCATTTCAGATATAGGTGCCGATAGGCATTTCAGATATAGTTGCCGATTGGCATTTTAAAAATAGGTGCCGATAGGCATTTCAGATATAGTTGCCGATTGGCATTTTAAAAATAGGTGCCTATCGGAAACTACATCTGAAATGCCTATCAGCACTTATATTTGAAATGCCTATCGGCAACCATATCTGGAATGCCTATCGGCACCTATATTTGAAATGCCTATCGGCTTCTATATCTGAAATGCCTATCGGCACCTATTTTTAAAATGCCAATCGGCAACTATATCTGAAATGCCTATCGGCACCTATATCTGAAATGCCTATCGACACCTATATCTGAAATGCCTATCGACACCTATATCTGAAATGCCTATGGACACCTATATCTGAAATGCCTATCGACACCTATATCTGAAATGCCTATCGACACCTATATCTGAAATGCCTATCGACACCTATATCTGAAATGCCTATCGACACCTATATCTGAAATGCCTATCGACACCTATATCTGAAATGCCTATCGACACCTATATCTGAAATGCCTATCGACACCTATATCTGAAATGCCTATCGACACCTATATCTGAAATGCCTATCGACACCTATATCTGAAATGCCTATCGACACCTATTTTTGAAATGCCTATCGGAAACTACATCTGAAATGCCTATCAGCACCTATATTTGAAATGCCTATCGGCAACCATATCTGGAATGCCTATCGGCACCTATAGTTGAAATGCCTATCGGCTTCTATATCTGAAATGCCTATCGACACCTATATCTGAAATGCTTATCGACACCTATATCTGAAATGCCTATCGACACCCATATCTGAAATGCCTATCGACACCTATATCTGAAATGCCTATCGACACCTATATCTGAAATGCCTATCGACACCTATTTTTGAAATGCCTATCGGAAACTACATCTGAAATGCCTATCAGCACCTATATTTGAAATGCCTATCGGCAACCATATCTGGAATGCCTATCGGCACCTATATTTGGAATGCCTATCGGCTTCTATATCTGAAATGCCTATCGGCACCTATTTTTAAAATGCCAATCGGCAACTATATCTGAAATGCCTATCGGCACCTATATCGGAAATGCCTATCGACACCTATATCTGAAATGCCTATCGACACCTATATCTGAAATGCCTATCGACACCTATATCTGAAATGCCTATCGACACCTATATCTGAAATGCCTATCGACACCTATATCTGAAATGCCTATCGACACCTATATCTGAAATGCCTATCGACACCTATTTTTGAAATGCCTATCGGAAACTACATCTGAAATGCCTATCAGCACCTATATTTGAAATGCCTATCGGCAACCATATCTGGAATGCCTATCGGCACCTATATTTGAAATGCCTATCGGCTTCTATATCTGAAATACCTATCGGCACCTATTTTTAAAATGCCAATCGGCAACTATATCTGAAATGCCTATCGGCACCTATATCTGAAATGCCTATCGACACCTATATCTGAAATGCCTATCGACACCTATATCTGAAATGCCTATCGACACCTATATCTGAAATGCCTATCGACACCTATATCTGAAATGCCTATCGACACCTATATCTGAAATGCCTATCGACACCTATATCTGAAATGCCTATCGACACCTATATCTGAAATGCCTATCGACACCTATATCTGAAATGCCTATCGACACCTATATCTGAAATGCCTATCGACACCTATATCTGAAATGCTATCGACACCTATATCTGAAATGCCTATCGACACCTATATCTGAAATGCCTATCGACACCTATTTTTGAAATGCCTATCGGAAACTACATCTGAAATGCCTATCAGCACCTATATTTGAAATGCCTATCGGCAACCATATCTGGAATGCCTATCGGCACCTATATTTGAAATGCCTATCGGCTTCTATATCTGAAATGCCTATCGGCACCTATTTTTAAAATGCCAATCGGCAACTATATCTAAAATGCCTATCGGCACCTATATTTGAAATGCCTATCGACACCTATATTTGAAATGCCTATCGGCAACCATATCTGGAATGCCTATGGGCACCTATATTTAAAATGCCTATCGGCTTCTATATCCGAAATGCCTATCGGCACCTATTTTTAAAATGCCAATCGGCAACTATATCTGAAATGCCTATCGGCACCTATATCTGAAATGCCTATCGACACCTATATCTGAAATGCCTATCGACACCTATATCTGAAATGCCTATCGACACCTATATCTGAAATGCCTATCGACACCTATATCTGAAATGCCTATCGACAGCTATATCTGAAATGCCTATCGACACCTATATCTGAAATGCCTATCGACACCTATATCTGAAATGCCTATCGACACCTATTTTTGAAATGCCTATCGGAAACTACATCTAAAATGCCTATCAGCACCTATATTTGAAATGCCTATCGGCAACCATATCTGGAATGCCTATCGGCACCTATATTTGAAATGCCTATCGGCTTCTATATCTGAAATGCCTATCGGCACCTATTTTAAAAATGCCAATCGGCAACTATATCTGAAATGCCTATCGGCATCTATATCTGAAATGCATATCGACACCTATATCTGAAATGCCTATCGACACCTATATCTGAAATGCCTCTCGACACCTATATCTGAAATGCTTATCGACACCTATATCTGAAATGCCTATCGACACCCATATCTGAAATGCCTATCGACACCTATATCTGAAATGCCTATCGACACCTATATCTGAAATGCCTATCGACACCTATTTTTGAAATGCCTATCGGAAAATACATCTGAAATGCCTATCAGAACCTATATTTGAAATGCCTATCGGCAACCATATCTGGAATGCCTATCGGCATCTATATTTGAAATGCCTATCGGCTTCTATATCTGAAATGCCTATCGGCACCTATTTTTTAAATGCCAATCGGCAACTATATCTGAAATGCCTATCGGCACCTATATCTGAAATGCCTATCGACACCTATATCTGAAATGCCTATCGACACCTATATCTGAAATGCCTATCGACACCTATATCTGAAATGCCTATCGACACCTATATCTGAAATGCCTATCGACACCTATATCTGAAATGCCTATCGACACCTATATCTGAAATGCCTATCGACACCTATATCTGAAATGACTATCGACACCTATATCTGAAATGCCTATCGACACCTATTTTTGAAATGCCTATCGGAAACTACATCTGAAATGCCTATCAGCACCTATATTTGAAATGCCTATCGGCAACCATATCTGGAATGCCTATCGGCACCTATATTTGAAATGCCTATCGGCTTCTATATCTAAAATGCCTATCGGCACCTATTTTTAAAATGCCAATCGGCAACTATATCTGAAATGCCTATCGGCACCTATATCTGAAATGCCTATCGACACCTATATCTGAAATGCCTATCGACACCTATATCTGAAATGCCTATCGACACCTATATCTGAAATGCCTATCGACACCTATATCTGAAATGCCTATCGACACCTATATCTGAAATGCCTATCGACACCTATATCTGAAATGCCTATCGACACCTATATCTGAAATGCCTATCGACACCTATATCTGAAATGCCTATCGACACCTATATCTGAAATGCCTATCGACACCTTTTTTTGAAATGCCTATCGGAAACTACATCTGAAATGCCTATCAGCACCTATATTTGAAATGCCTATCGGCAACCATATCTGGAATGCCTATCATCACCTATATTTGAAATGCCTATCGGCTTCTATATCTGAAATGCCTATCGGCACCTATTTTTAAAATGCCAATCGGCAACTATATCTGAAATGCCTATCGGCACCTATATCTGAATAGCCTATCGACACCTATATCTGAAATGCCTATCGACACCTATATCTGAAATGCCTATCGACACCTATATCTGAAATGCCTATCGACACCTATATCTGAAATGCCTATCGACACCTATATCTGAAATGCCTATCGACACCTATATCTGAAATGCCTATCGACACCTATATCTGAAATGCCTATCGACACCTATATCTGAAATGCCTATCGACACCTATATCTGAAATGCCTATCGACACCTATAACTGAAACGCCTATCGACACCTATATCTGAAATGCCTATCGACACCTATATCTGAAATGCCTATCGACACCTATTTTTGAAATGCCTATCGGAAACTACATCTGAAATGCCTATCAGCACCTATATTTGAAATGCCTATCGGCAACCATATCTGGAATGCCTATCGGCACCTATATTTGAAATGCCTATCGGCTTCTATATCTGAAATGCCTATCGGCACCTATTTTTAAAATGCCAATCGGCAACTATATCTGAAATGCCTATCGGCACCTATATATGAAATGCCTATCGACACCTATATCTGAAATGCCTATCGACACCTATATCTGAAATGCCTATCGACACCTATATCTGAAATGCCTATCGACACCTATATCTGAAATGCCTATCGACACCTATATCTGAAATGCCTATCGACACCTATATCTGAAATGCCTATCGACACCTATATCTCAAATGCCTATCGACACCTATATTTGAAATGCCTATCGGCAACCATATATGGAATGCCTATCGGCACCTATATTTGAAATGCCTATCGGCTTCTATATCTAAAATGCCTATCGGCACCTATTTTTAAAATGCCAATCGGCAAATATATCTGAAATGCCTATCGGCACCTATATCTGAAATGCCTATCGACACCTATATCTGAAATGCCTATCGACACCTATATCTGAAATGCCTATCGACACCTATATCTGAAATGCCTATCGACACCTATATCTGAAATGCCTATCGACACCTATTTTTGAAATGCCTATCGGAAACTACATCTGAAATGCCTATCGGCACCTATATTTGAAATGCCTATCGGCTTCTATATCTAAAATGCCTATCGGCACCTATTTTTAAAATGCCAATCGGCAAATATATCTGAAATGCCTATCGACACCGATATCTGAAATGCCTATCGACACCTATATCTGAAATGCCTATCGACACCTATGTCTGAAATGCCTATCGACACCTATATCTAAAATGCCTATCGACACCTATATCTGAAATGCCTATCGACACCTATATCTGAAATGCCTATCGACACCTATTTTTGAAATGCCTATCGGAAACTACATCTGAAATGCCTATCGGCACCTATATTTGAAATGCCTATCGGCTTCTATATCTGAAATGCCTATCGGCACCTATTTTTAAAATGCCAATCGGCAACTATATCTGAAATGCCCATCGGCACCTATATCTGAAATGCCTATCGACACCTATATCTGAAATGTCTATCGACAGCTATATCTGAAATGCCTATCGACACCTATTTTTGAAATGCCTATCGGAAACTACATCTGAAATGCCTATCAGCACCTATATTTGAAATGCCTATCGACAACCATATCTGGAATGCCTATCGGCACCTATATTTGAAATGCCTATCGGCTTCTATATCTGAAATGCCTATCGGCACCTATTTTTAAAATGCCAATCGGCAACTATATCTGAAATGCCTATCGGCACCTATATCTGAAATGCCTATCGACACCTATATCTGAAATGCCTATCGACACCTATATCTGAAATGCCTATCGACACCTATATCTGAAATGCCTATCGACACCTATATCTGAAATGCCTATCGACCCCTATATCTAAAATGCCTATCGACACCTATATCTGAAATGCCTATCGACACCTATATCTGAAATGCCTATCGACACCTATTTTTGAAATGCCTATCGGAAACTACATCTGAAATGCCTATCAGCACCTATATTTGAAATGCCTATCGGCAACTATATCTGGAATGCCTATCGGCACATATATTTGAAATGCCTATCGGCTTCTATATCTGAAATGCCTATCGGCACCTATTTTTAAAATGCCAATCGGCAACTATATCTGAAATGCCTATCGGCACCTATATCTGAAATGCCTATCGACACCTATATCTGAAATGCCTATCGACACCTATATCTGAAATGCCTATCGACACATATATCTGAAATGCCTATCGACACCTATATCTGAAATGCCTATCGACACCTATATCTGAAATGCCTATCGACACCTATATCTGAAATGCCTATCGACACCTATATCTGAAATGCCTATCGACACCTATATCTAAAATGCCTATCGACACCTATTTTTGAAATGCCTATCGGAAACTACATCTGAAATGCCTATCAGCACCTATATTTGAAATGCCTATCGGCAACCATATCTGGAATGCCTATCGGCACCTAAATTTGAAATGCCTATCGGCTTCTATATCTGAAATGCCTATCGGCACCTATTTTTAAAATGCCAATCGGCAACTATAACTGAAATGCCTATCGGCACCTATATCTGAAATGCCTATCGACACCTATATCTGAAATGCCTATCGACACCTATATCTGAAATGCCTATCGACACCTATATCTGAAATGCCTATCGACACCTATATCTTAAATGCCTATCGACACCTATATCTGAAATGCCTATCGACACCTATATCTGAAATGCCTATCGACACCTATATCTGAAATGCCTATCGACACCTATTTTTGAAATGCCTATCGGAAACTACATCTGAAATGCCTATCAGCACCTATATTTGAAATGTCTATCGGCAACCATATCTGGAATGCCTATCGGCACCTATATTTGAAATGCCTATCGGCTTCTATATCTGAAATGCCTATCGGCACTTATTTTTAAAATGCCAATCGGCAACTATATCTGAAATGCCTATCGGCACCTATATCTGAAATGCCTATCGACACCTATATCTGAAATGCCTATCGACACCTATATCTGAAATGCCTATCGACACCTCTGAAATGCCTATCGACACCTATATCTGAAATGCCTATCGACACTTATATCTGAAATGCCTATCGACACCTATATCTAAAATGCCTATCGACACCTATATCTGAAATGCCTATCGACACCTATATCTGAAATGCCTATCGACACCTATTTTTGAAATGCCTATCGGAAACTACATCTGAAATGCCTATCAGCACCTATATTTGAAATGCCTATCGGCAACCATATCTGGAATGCCTATCGGCACCTATATTTGAAATGCCTATCGGCTTCTATATCTGAAATGCCTATCGGCACTTATTTTTAAAATGCCAATCGGCAACTTTATCTGAAATGCCTATCGGCACCTATATCTGAAATGCCTATCGACACCTATATCTGAAATGCCTATCGACACCTATATCTGAAATGCCTATCGACCCCTATATCTAAAATGCCTATCGACACCTATATCTGAAATGCCTATCGACACCTATATCTGAAATGCCTATCGACACCTATTTTTGAAATGCCTATCGGAAACTACATCTGAAATGCCTATCAGCACCTATATTTGAAATGCCTATCGGCAACTATATCTGGAATGCCTATCGGCACATATATTTGAAATGCCTATCGGCTTCTATATCTGAAATGCCTATCGGCACCTATTTTTAAAATGCCAATCGGCAACTATATCTGAAATGCCTATCGGCACCTATATCTGAAATGCCTATCGACACCTATATCTGAAATGCCTATCGACACCTATATCTGAAATGCCTATCGACACATATATCTGAAATGCCTATCGACACCTATATCTGAAATGCCTATCGACACCTATATCTGAAATGCCTATCGACACCTATATCTGAAATGCCTATCGACACCTATATCTGAAATGCCTATCGACACCTATATCTGAAATGCCTATCGACACCTATTTTTGAAATGCCTATCGGAAACTACATCTGAAATGCCTATCAGCACCTATATTTGAAATGCCTATCGGCAACCATATCTGGAATGCCTATCGGCACCTATATTTGAAATGCCTATCGGCTTCTATATCTGAAATGCCTATCGGCACCTATTTTTAAAATGCCAATCGGCAACTATAACTGAAATGCCTATCGGCACCTATATCTGAAATGCCTATCGACACCTATATCTGAAATGCCTATCGACACCTATATCTGAAATGCCTATCGACACCTATATCTGAAATGCCTATCGACACCTATATCTTAAATGCCTATCGACACCTATATCTGAAATGCCTATCGACACCTATATCTGAAATGCCTATCGACACCTATATCTGAAATGCCTATCGACACCTATTTTTGAAATGCCTATCGGAAACTACATCTGAAATGCCTATCAGCACCTATATTTGAAATGTCTATCGGCAACCATATCTGGAATGCCTATCGGCACCTATATTTGAAATGCCTATCGGCTTCTATATCTGAAATGCCTATCGGCACTTATTTTTAAAATGCCAATCGGCAACTATATCTGAAATGCCTATCGGCACCTATATCTGAAATGCCTATCGACACCTATATCTGAAATGCCTATCGACACCTATATCTGAAATGCCTATCGACACCTATATCTGAAATGCCTATCGACACCTATATCTGAAATGCCTATCGACACTTATATCTGAAATGCCTATCGACACCTATATCTGAAATGCCTATCGACACCTATATCTGAAATGCCTATCGACACCTATATCTGAAATGCCTATCGACACCTATTTATGAAATGCCTATCGGAAACTACATCTGAAATGCCTATCAGCACCTATATTTGAAATGCCTATCGGCAACCATATCTGGATTGCCTATCGGCACCTATATTTGAAATGCCTATCGGCTTCTATATCTGAAATGCCTATCGGCACCTATTTTTAAAATGCCAATCGGCAACTTTATCTGAAATGCCTATCGGCACCTATATCTGAAATGCCTATCGACACCTATATCTGAAATGCCTTTGGACACTTATATCTGAAATGCCTATCGACACCGATATCTGAAATGCCTATCGACACCTATATCTGAAATGCCTATCGACACCTATATTTGAAATGCCTATCGACACCTATATCTGAAATGCCTATCGACACCTATTTTTGAAATGCCTTTTGGAAACTACATCTGAAATGCCTATCAGCACCTATATTTGAAATGCCTATCGGCAACCATATCTTGAATGCCTATCGGCACCTATATTTGAAATGCCTATCGGCTTCTATATCTGAAATGCCTATCGGCACCTATTTTCAAAATGCCAATCGGCAACTATATCTGAAATGCCTATCGGCACCTATATCTGAAATGCCTATCGACACCTATATCTGAAATGCCTATCGACACCTATATCTGAAATGCCTATCGACACCTATATCTGAAATGCCTATCGACACCTATATCTGAAATGCCTATCGACACCTATATCTGAAATGCCTATCGACACCTATATCTGAAATGCCTATCGACACCTATATCTGAAATGCCTATCGACACCTATTTTTGAAATGCCTATCGGAAACTACATCTGAAATGCCTATCAGCACCTATATTTGAAATGCCTATCGGCAACCATATCTGGAATGCCTATCGGCACCTATATTTGAAATGCCTATCGGCTTCTATATCTGAAATGCCTATCGGTACCTATTTTTAAAATGCCAATCGGCAACTATATCTGAAATGCCTATCGGCACCTATATCTGAAATGCCTATCGACACCTATATCTGAATTGCCTATCGACACCTATATCTGAAATGCATATCGACACCTATATCTGAAATGCCTATCGACACCTATATCTGAAATGCCTATCGACACCTATATCTGAAATGCCTATCAACACCTATATCTGAAATGCCTATCGAACCCTATATCTGAAATGCCTATCGACACCTATTTTTGAAATGCCTATCGGAAACTACATCTGAAATGCCTATCAGCACCTATATTTGAAATGCCTATCGGCAACCATATCTGGAATGCCTATCGGCACCTATATTTGAAATGCCTATCGGCTTCTATATCTGAAATGCCTATCGGCACCTATTTTTAAAATGCCAATCGGCAACTATATCTGAAATGCCTATCGGCACCTATATCTGAAATGCCTATCGACACCTATATCTGAAATGCCTATCGACACCTATATCTGAAATGCCTATCGACACCTATATCTGAAATGCCTATCGACACCTATATCTGAAATGCCTATCGACACCTATATCTGAAATGCCTATCGACACCTATTTTTGAAATGCCTATCGGAAACTACATCTGAAATGCCTTTCAGCACGTATATTTGAAATGCCTATCGGCAACCATATCTGGAATGCCTATCGGAACCTATATTTGAAATGCCTATCGGCTTCTATATCTGAAATGCCTATCGGCACCTATTTTTAAAATGCCAATCGGCAACTATATCTGAAATGCCTATCGGCACCTATATCTGAAATGCGTATCGACACCTATATCTGAAGTGCCTATCGACACCTATATCTGAAATGCCTATCGACACCTATATCTGAAATGCCTATCGACACCTATATCTGAAATGCCTATCGACACCTATATCTGAAATGCCTATCGACACCTATATCTGAAATGCCTATCGACACCTATTTTTGAAATGCCTATCGGAAACTACATCTGAAATGCCTATCAGCACCTATATTTGAAATGCCTATCGGCAACCATATCTGGAATGCCTATCGGCACCTATATTTGAAATGCCTATCGGCTTCTATATCTGAAATGCCTATCGGCACCTATATCTGAAATGCCTATCGACACCTATATCTGAAATGCCTATCGACACCAATGTCTGAAATGCCTATCGACACCTATATCTGAAATGCCTATCGACACCTATATCTGAAATGCCTATCGACACCTATATCTGAAATGCCTATCGACACCTATTTTTGAAATGCCTATCGGAAACTACATCTGAAATGCCTATCAGCACCTATATTTGAAATGCCTATCGGCAACCATATCTGGAATGCCTATCGGCACCTATATTTGAAATGCCTATCGGCTTCTATATCTGAAATGCCTATCGGCTTCTATATCTGAAATGCCTATAGGCACCAATTTTTAAAATGCCAATCGGCAACTATATCTGAAATGCCCATCGGCACCTATATCTGAAATGCCTATCGACACCTATATCTGAAATGCCTATCGACACCTATATCTGAAATGCCTATCGACACCTATTTTTGAAATGCCTATCGGAAACTACATCTAAAATGCCTATCAGCACCTATATTTGAAATGCCTATCGACAACCATATCTGGAATGCCTATCGGCACCTATATTTGAAATGCCTATCGGTTTCTATATCTGAAATGCCTATCGGCACCTATTTTTAAAATGCCAATCGGCAACTATATCTGAAATGCCTATCGGCACCTATATCTTAAATGCCTATCGACACCTATATCTGAAATGCCTATCGACACCTATTTTTGAAATGCCTATCGGAAACTACATCTGAAATGCCTATCAGCACCAATATTTGAAATGCCTATCGGCAACCATATCTGGAATGCCTATCGGCACCTATATTTGAAATGCCTATCGGCTTCTATATCTGAAATGCCTATCGGCACCTATTTTTAAAATGCCAATCGGCAACTATATCTGAAATGCCTATCGGCACCTATATCTGAAATGCCTATCGACACCTATATCTGAAATGCCTATCGACACCTATATCTGAAATGCCTATCGACACCTATATCTGAAATGCCTATCGACACATATATCTGAAATGCCTATCGACACCTATATCTGAAATGCCTATCGACACCTATATCTGAAATGCCTATCGACACCTATATCTGAAATGCCTTTCGACACTTATATCTGAAATGCCTATCGACACCTATATCTGAAATGCCTATCGACAACTATATCTGAAATGCCTGTCGACACCTATTTTTGAAATGTCTATCGGAAACTACATCTGAAATGCCTATCAGCACCGATATTTGAAATGCCTATCGGCAACCATATCTGGAATGCCTATCGGCACCTATATTTGAAATGCCTATCCGCTTCTATATCTGAAATGCCTATCGGCACCTATTTTTAAAATGCCAATCGGCAACTATATCTGAAATGCCTATCGGCACCTATATCTGAAATGCCTATCGACACCTATATCTGAAATGCCTATCGACACCTATATCTGAAATGCCTATCGACACCTATATCTGAAATGCCTATCGACACCTATATCTGAAATGCCTATCGACACCTATATCTGAAATGCCTATCGACACCTATATCTGAAATGCCTATCGACACCTATATCTGAAATGCCTATCGACACCTATTTTTGAAATGCCTATCGGAAACTACATCTGAAATGCCTATCAGCACCTATATTTGAAATGCCTATCGGCAACCATATCTGGAATGCCTATCGGCACCTATATTTGAAATGCCTATCGGCTTCTATATCTGAAATGCCTATCGGCACCAATTTTTAAAATGCCTATCGGCAACTATATCTGAAATGCCTATCGGCACCTATATTTGAAATGCCTATCGACACCTATATCTGAAATGCCTATCGACACCTATATCTGAAATGCCTATCGACACCTATATCTGAAATGCCTATCGACACCTATATCTGAAATGCCTATCGACACCTATATCTGAAATGCCTATCGACACCTATATCTGAAATGCCTATCGACACCTATATCTGAAATGCCTATCGACACCTATTTTTGAAATGCCTATCGGAAACTACATCTGAAATGCCTATCAGCACCTATATTTGAAATGCCTATCGGCAACCATATCTGCAATGCCTATCGGCACCTATATTTGAAATGCCTATCGGCTTCTATATCTGAAATGCCTATCGGCACCTATTTTTAAAATGCCAATCGGCAACTATATCTGAAATGCCTATCGGCACCTATATCTGAAATGCCTATCGACACCTATATCTGAAATGCCTATCGACACCTATATCTGAAATGCCTACGACACCTATATCTGAAATGCCTATCGACACATATATCTGAAATGCCTATCGACACCTATATCTGAAATGCCTATCGACACCTATATCTGAAATGCCTATCGACACCTATATCTGAAATGCCTATCGACACCTATATCTGAAATGCCTATCGACACCTATATCTGAAATGCCTATCGACACCTATATCTGAAATGCTTATCGACACCTATTTTTGAAATGCCTATCGGAAACTACATCTGAAATGCCTATCAGCACCGATATTTGAAATGCCTATCGGCAACCATATCTGGAATGCCTATCGGCACCTATATTTGAAATGCCTATCGGCTTCTATATCTGAAATGCCTATCGGCACCTATTTTTAAAATGCCAGTCGGCAACTATATCTGAAATGCCTATCGGCACCTATATCTGAAATGCTTATCGACACCTATATCTGAAATGCCTATCGACACCTATATCTGAAATGCCTATCGACACCTATATCTGAAATGCCTATCGACACCTATATCTGAAATGCCTATCGACACCTATATCTAAAATGCCTATCGACACCTATATCTGAAATGCCTATCGACACCTATATCTGAAATGCCTATCGACACCTATTTTTGAAATGCCTATCGGAAACTACATCTGAAATGCCTATCAGCACCTATGTTTGAAATGCCTATCGGCAACCATATCTGGAATGCCTATCGGCACCTATATTTGAAAATGCCTATCGGCTTCTATATCTGAAATGCCTATCGGCACCTATTTTTAAAATGCCAATCGGCAACAATATCTGAAATGCCTATCGGCACCGATATCTGAAATGCGTATCGACACCTATATCTGAAATGCCTATCGACACCTATATCTGAAATGCCTATCGACACCTATATCTGAAATGCCTATCGACACCTATATCTGAAATGCCTATCGACACCTATATCTGAAATGCCTATCGACACCTATATCTGAAATGCCTATCGACACCTATATCTGAAATGCCTATCGACACCTATATCTGAAATGCCTATCGACACCTATTTTTGAAATGTCTATCGGAAACTACATCTGAAATGCCTATCAGCACCGATATTTGAAATGCCTATCGGCAACCATATCTGGAATGCCTATCGGCACCTATATTTGAAATGCCTATCCGCTTCTATATCTGAAATGCCTATCGGCACCTATTTTTAAAATGCCAATCGGCAACTATATCTGAAATGCCTATCGGCACCTATATCTGAAATGCCTATCGACACCTATATCTGAAATGCCTATCCACACCTATATCTGAAATGCCTATCGACACCTATATCTGAAATGCCTATCGACACCTATATCTGAAATGCCTATCGACACCTATATCTGAAATGCCTATCGACACCTATATCTGAAATGCCTATCGACACCTATATCTGAAATGCCTATCGACACCTATTTTTGAAATGCCTATCGGAAACTACATCTGAAATGCCTATCAGCACCTATATTTGAAATCCCTATCGGCAACCATATCTGGAATGCCTATCGGCACCTATATTTGAAATGCCTATCGGCTTCTATATCTGAAATGCCTATCGGCACCTATTTTTAAAATGCCAATCGGCAACTATATCTGAAATGCCTATCGGCACCTATATCTGAAATGCCTATCGACACCTATATCTGAAATGCCTATCGACACCTATATCTGAAATGCCTATCGACACCTATATCTGAAATGCCTATCGACACCTATATCTGAAATGCCTATCGACACCTATATCTGAAATGCCTATCGACACCTATATCTGAAATGCCTATCGACACCTATATCTGAAATGCCTATCGACACCTATATCTGAAATGCCTATCGACACCTATTTTTGAAATGCCTATCGGAAACTACATCTGAAATGCCTATCAGCACCTATATTTGAAATGCCTATCGGCAACCATATCTGGAATGCCTATCGGCACCTATATTTGAAATGCCTATCGGCTTCTATATCTGAAATGCCTATCGGCACCTATTTTTAAAATGCCAATCGGCAACTATAACTGAAATGCCTATCGGCACCTATATCTGAAATGCCTATCGACACCTATATCTGAAATGCCTATCGACACCTATATCTGAAATGCCTATCGACACCTATATCTGAAATGCCTATCGACACCTATATCTGAAATGCCTATCGACACCTATATCTGAAATGCCTATCGACACCTATATCTGAAATGCCTATCGCCACCTATATCTGAAATGCCTATCGACACCTATTTTTGAAATGCCTATCGGAAACTACATCTGAAATGCCTATCAGCACCAATATTTGAAATGCCTATCGGCAACCATATCTGGAATGCCTATCGGCACCTATATTTGAAATGCCTATCGGCTTCTATATCTGAAATGCCTATCGGCACCTATTTTTAAAATGCCAATCGGCAACTATATCTGAAATGCCTATCGGCACCTATATCTGAAATGCCTATCGACACCTATATCTGAAATGCCTATCGACACCTATATCTGAAATGCCTATCGACACCTATATCTGAAATGCCTATCGACACATATATCTGAAATGCCTATCGACACCTACATCTGAAATGCCTATCGACACCTATATCTGAAATGCCTATCGACACCTATATCTGAAATGCCTATCGACACCTATATCTGAAATGCCTATCGACACCTATATCTGAAATGCCTATCGACACCTATTTTTGAAATGTCTATCGGAAACTACATCTGAAATGCCTATCAGCACCGATATTTGAAATGCCTATCGGCAACCATATCTGGAATGCCTATCGGCACCTATATTTGAAATGCCTATCCGCTTCTATATCTGAAATGCCTATCGGCACCTATTTTTAAAATGCCAATCGGCAATTATATCTGAAATGCCTATCGGCACCTATATCTGAAATGCCTATCGACACCTATATCTGAAATGCCTATCGACACCTATATCTGAAATGCCTATCGACACCTATATCTGAAATGCCTATCGACACCTATATCTGAAATGCCCGATCGACACCTATATCTGAAATGTCTATCGACACCTATTTTTGAAATGCCTATCGGAAACTACATCTGAAATGCCTATCAGCACCTATATTTGAAATGCCTATCGGCAACCATATCTGGAATGCCTATCGGCACCTATATTTGAAATGCCTATCGGCTTCTATATCTGAAATGCCTATCGGCACCAATTTTTAAAATGCCAATCGGCAACTATATCTGAAATGCCTATCGGCACCTATATCTGAAATGCCTATCGACACCTATACCTGAAATGCCTATCGACACCTATATCTGAAATGCCTATCGACACCTATATCTGAAATGCCTATCGACACCTATATCTGAAATGCCTATCGACACCTATATCTGAATTGCCTATCGTCACCTATATCTGAAATGCCTATCGACACCTATATCTGAAATGCCTATCGACACCTATTTTTGAAATGCCTATCGGAAACTACATCTGAAATGCCTATCAGCACCGATATTTGAAATGCCTATCGGCAACCATATCTGGAATGCCTATCGGCACCTATATTTGAAATGCCTATCGGCTTCTATATCTGAAATGCCTATCGGCACCTATTTTTAAAATGCCAATCGGCAACTATATCTGAAATGCTTATCGGCACCTATATCTGAAATGCCTATCGACACCTATATCTGAAATGCCTATCGACACCTATATCTGAAATGCCTATTGACACCTATATCTGAAATGCCTATCGACACCTATTTTTGAAATGCCTATCGGAAACTACATCTGAAATGCCTATCAGCACCAATATTTGAAATGCCTATCGGCAACCATATCTGGAATGCCTATCGGCACCTATATTTGAAATGCCTATCGGCTTCTATATCTGAAATGCCTATCGGCACCTATTTTTAAAATGCCAATCGGCAACTATATCTGAAATGCCTATCGGCTCCTATATCTGAAATGCGTATCGACACCTATATCTGAAATGCCTATCGACACCTATATCTGAAATGCCTATCGACACCTATATCTGAAATGCCTATCGACACCTATATCTGAAATGCCTATCGACACCTATATCTGAAATGCCTATCGACACCTATATCTGAAATGCCTATCGACACCTATATCTGAAATGCCTATCGACACCTATATCTGAAATGCCTATCGACACCTATTTTTGAAATGTCTATCGGAAACTACATCTGAAATGCCTATCAGCACCGATATTTGAAATGCCTATCGGCAACCATATCTGGAATGCCTATCGGCACCTATATTTGAAATGCCTATCCGCTTCTATATCTGAAATGCCTATCGGGACCTATTTTTAAAATGCCAATCGGCAACTATATCTGAAATGCCTATCGGCACCTATATCTGAAATGCCTATCGACACCTATATCTGAAATGCCTATCGACACCTATATCTGAAATGCCTATCGACACCTATATCTGAAATGCCTATCGACACCTATATCTGAAATGCCTATCGGCACCTATATCTGAAATGCCTATCGACACCTATATCTGAAATGCCTATCGACACCTATATCTGAAATGCCTATCGACACCTATTTTTGAAATGCCTATCGGAAACTACATCTGAAATGCCTATCAGCACCTATATTTGAAATGCCTATCGGCAACCATATCTGGAATGCCTATCGGCACCTATATTTGAAATGCCTATCGGCTTCTATATCTGAAATGCCTATCGGCACCAATTTTTAAAATGCCAATCGGCAACTATATCTGAAATGCCTATCGGCACCTATATCTGAAATGCCTATCGACACCTATATCTGAAATGCCTATCGACACCTATATCTGAAATGCCTATCGACACCTATATCTGAAATGCCTATCGACACCTATATCTGAAATGCCTATTGACACCTATATCTGAAATGCCTACCGACACCTATATCTGAAATGCCTATCGACACCTATATCTGAAATGCCTATCGACACCTATTTTTGAAATGCCTATCGGAAACTACATCTGAAATGCCTATCAGCACCTATATTTGAAATGCCTATCGGCAACCATATCTGCAATGCCTATCGGCACCTATATTTGAAATGCCTATCGGCTTCTATATCTGAAATGCCTATCGGCACCTATTTTTAAAATGCCAATCGGCACGTATATCTGAAATGCTTATCGACACCTATATCTGAAATGCCTATCTACACCTATATCTGAAATGCCTATCGACACCTATATCTGAAATGAATATCGACACCTATATCTGAAATGCCTATCGACACCTATATCTGAAATGCCTATCGACACCTATATCTGAAATGCCTACGACACCTATATCTGAAATGCCTATCGACACATATATCTGAAATGCCTATCGACACCTATATCTGAAATGCCTATCGACACCTATATCTGAAATGCCTATCGACACCTATATCTGAAATGCCTATCGACACCTATATCTGAAATGCCTATCGACACCTATATCTGAAATGCCTATCGACACCTATATCTGAAATGCTTATCGACACCTATTTTTGAAATGCCTATCGATACCTATATCTGAAATGCCTATCGACACCTATATCTGAAATGCCTATCGACACCTATATCTGAAATGCCTATCGACACCTATATCTGAAATGCCTATCGACACCTATTTTTGAAATGCCTATCGGAAACTACATCTGAAATGCCTATCAGAACCTATATTTGAAATGCCTATCGGCAACCATATCTGGAATGCCTATCGGCACCTATATTTGAAATGCCTATCGGCTTCTATATCTAAAATGCCTATCGGCACCTATTTTTAAAATGCCAATCGGCAACTATATCTGAAAAGCCTATCGGCACCTATATCTGAAATGCCTATCGACACCTATATCTGAAATGCCTATCGACACCTATATCTGAAATGCCTATCGACACCTATATCTGAAATGCCTATCGACACCTATATCTGAAATGCCTATCGACACCTATATCTGAAATGCCTATCGACACCTATATCTGAAATGCCTATCGACACCTATTTTTGAAATGCCTAACGGAAACTAATTCTGAAATGCCTATCAGCACCTATATTTGAAATGCCTATCGGCAACCATATCTGGAATGCCTATCGGCACCTATATTTGAAATGCCTATCGGCTTCTATATCTGAAATGCCTATCGGCACCTATTTTTAAAATGCAAATCGGCAACTATATCTGAAATGCCTATCGGCACCTATATCTGAAATGCCTATCGACACCTATATCTGAAATGCCTATCGACACCTATATCTGAAATGCCTATCGACACCTATATCTGAAATGCCTATCGACACCTATATCTGAAATGCCTATCGACACCTATATCTGAAATGCCTATCGACACCTATATCTGAAATGCCTATCGACACCTATTTTTGAAATGCCTATCGGAAACTACATCTGAAATGCCTATCAGCACCTATATTTGAAATGCCTATCGGCAACCATATCTGGAATGCCTATCGGCACCTATATTTGAAATGCCTATCGGCTTCTATATCTGAAATGCCTATCGGCACCTATTTTTAAAATGCAAATCGGCAACTATATCTGAAATGCCTATCGGCACCTATATCTGAAATGCCTATCGGCACCTATATCTGAAATGCCTATCGACACCTATATCTGAAATGCCTATCGACACCTATATCTGAAATGCCTATCGACACCTATATCTGAAATGCCCTTCGACCCCTATATCTGAAATGCCTATCGACATCTATATCTGAAATGCCTATCGACACCTGTATCTGAAATGCCTATCGACACCTATTTTTGAAATGCCTATCGGAAACTACATCTGAAATGCCTATCAGCACCTATATTTGAAATGCCTATCGGCAACCATATCTGGAATGCCTATCGGCACCTATATTTGAAATGCCTATCGGCTTCTATATCTGAAATGCCTATCGGCACCTATTTTTAAAATGCCAATCGGCAACTATATCTGAAATGCCTATCGGCACCTATATCTGAAATGCCTATCGACACCTATATCTGAAATGCCTATCGACACCTATATCTGAAATGCCTATCGACACCTATATCTGAAATGCCTATCGACACCTATATCTGAAATGCCTATCGACACCTATATCTGATATGCCTATCGACACCCATTTTTGAAATGCCTATCGGAAACTACATCTGAAATGCCTATCAGCACCTATATTTGAAATGCCTATCGGCAAAAATATCTGGAATGCCTATCGGCACCTATATTTGAAATGCCTATCGGCTTCTATATCTGAAATGCCTATCGGCACCAATTTTTAAAATGCCAATCGGCAACTATATCTGAAATGCCTATCGGCACCTATATCTGAAATGCCTATCGACACCTATATCTGAAATGCCTATCGACACCTATATCTGAAATGCCTATCGACACCTATATCTGAAATGCCTATCGACACCTATATCTGAAATGCCTATCGACACCTATATCTGAAATGCCTATCGACACCTATATCTGAAATGCCTATCGACACCTATTTTTGAAATGCCTATCGGAAACTACATCTGAAATGCCTATCAGCATCTATATTTGAAATGCCTATCGGCAACCATATCTGGAATGCCTATCGGCACCTATATTTGAAATGCCTATCGGCTTCTGTATCTGAAATGCCTATCGGCCCCTATTTTTAAAATGCCAATCGGCAACTATATCTGAAATGCCTATCGGCACCTATATCTGAAATGCCTATCGACACCTATATCTGAAATGCCTATCGACACCTATATCTGAAATGCCTATCGACACCTATATCTGAAATGCCTATCGACACGTATATCTGAAATGCCTATCGACACCTATTTTTGAAATGCCTATCGGAAACTACATCTGAAATGCCTATCAGCACCTATATTTGAAATGCCTATCGGCAACCATATCTGGAATGCCTATCGGCACCTATATTTGAAATGCCTATCGGCTTCTATATCTGAAATGCCTATCGGCACCTATTTTTAAAATGCCAATCGGCAACTATGTCTGAAATGCCTATCGGCACCTATATCTGAAATGCCTATCGACACCTATATCTGAAATGCCCATCGACACCTATATCTGAAATGCTTATCGACACCTATATCTGAAATGCCTATCGACACCTATATCTGAAATGCCTATCGACACCTATATCTGAAATGCCTATCGACACCTATATCTGAAATGCCTATCGACACCTATATCTGAAATGCCTATCGGCACCTATATCTGAAATGCCTATCGACACCTACATCTGAAATGCCTATCGACACCTATATCTGAAATGCCTACCGACACCTATATCTGAAATGTCTATCGACACCTATATCTGAAATGCCTATCGACACCTATATCTGAAATGCCTATCGACACCTATATCTGAAATGCCTTTCGACACCTATATCTGAAATGCCTATCGGCACTTATTTTTAAAATGCCAATCGGCAACTATATCTGAAATGCCTATCGGCACCTATATCTGAAATGCCTATCGACACCTATATCTGAAATGCCTATCGACACCTATATCTGAAATGCCTATCGACACCTATAACTGAAATGCCTATCGACACCTATATCTGAAATGCCTATCGACACCTATATCTGAAATGCCTATCGACACCTATATCTGAAATGCCTATCGACACCTATATCTGAAATGCCTATCGATACCTATATCTGAAATGCCTATCGACACCTATTATTGAAATGCCTATCGGAAACTACATCTGAAATGCCTATCAGCACCTATATTTGAAATGCCTATCGGCAACCATATCTGGAATGCCTATCGGCACCTATATTTGAAATGCCTATCGGCTTCTATATCTGAAATGCCTATCGGCACCTATTTTTAAAATGCCAATCGGCAACTATGTCTGAAATGCCTATCGGCACCTATATCTGAAATGCCTATCGACACCTATATCTGAAATGCCTATCGACACCTATATCTGAAATGCTTATCGACACCTATATCTGAAATGCCTATCGACACGTATATCTGAAATGCCTATCGACACCTATATCTGAAATGCCTATCGACACCTATATCTGAAATGCCTATCGACACCTATATCTGAAATGCCTATCGACACCTATATCTGAAATGCCTATCGACACCTATTTTTAAAATGCCTATCGGAAACTACATCTGAAATGCCTATCAGCACCTATATTTGAAATGCCTATCGGCAACCATATCTGGAATGCCTATCGGCACCTATATTTGAAATGCCTATCGGCTTCTATATCTGAAAT